>OZ024902.1:49262969-49527969 GCA_964017125.1 Flabesymbios commensalis | reverse complement strand
GTCAGGGGGGCACATATATTCACACCTATCCACCCACGGATTGGTGTTCTGCCTGCTGTTTTTATATTATCGAAAAATAAGCCGGTAACCGAATAACGCCGCATATTCGTAACATTCGGTTCAAATATTTTGCATTTCGGACTGGATAAAAAACATGGAGTTGATTTGTATTATAATATGCTACATTTTTAAAAGAGCAAATCAATGATTTGATCAATAAACATGATTTCATCTTTATCTCCTACCAATCGATATCAAAAGTCATAATGCTGCAGTTCGCTTCCCGGCATCCAAGTCGTTCTATGTGACACCCAGATGAGTGGTAGGTAAACTCCATTGGTCGTTAGAGAACGACATAACAGATTTATGCGCATTTTTTTGACATAATTCAGCACGTTGAATAACAATCTATATATACGTTATTTGAAAGTGATCCACACATTTGAAGAAAATGATAAATATAATAATAAGAAAAATAATAATTATAGAGTTGAAAATGACTCCATCAGGCAATCCAACATTACTTTTCCATAATTTTAGCTATATATTCACGCATGATTTTAAATATGTCGATACGTATAAAGGCCTATTACAACTAAATATGTAATACTGTTATTAAAGCTTATCTATCACCCCTTATATGGTATGAGTAATTATGTCCTTATATAGGGTGATTGGCTATCATGTGACCCTCTCAGAGAGTCACATGATAGCCAATCACCCCATATATCATGTAAATAAGGGTGATTGGCTACCATGTGACCCTCTCAGTGGGTCACATGAGAGCCAATCACCCCATATAAGGAAACACTTGTGCCCCATCTTGTGGCAACTTTGATTTATTTGTCACAAAATTATTCAGACTATATATAAGGGGTGATAGATCATCTTTAAAGCCACACGGGTTGACTTTATATAATTATAAAATATACATAATATATATATATAATAGCCTTGTTCCATTGAACATTACTAGATGTCAATAGCGTTATCCTATGGTTACAGTTAATATACACCACGTAGTATAACATGTGATGTTTGTATGCAGTTGGTTGACTTTGTTCTTTTAGTATAGCAAACTGACCTGTCACCTCTGTAATAACATTGTCATTTGAAATGTTTTTTTATTCGCATGTGTAGTGGCACTCCCACACACGTTCACATATTGTGCTCTTTATTTTGGCATCAGATTGCACTCTTGTCTTCTCAGGTGGTCTATGCGTTCAAAACAGCTGCGCATCATATTGCCCCCCCCCCCCTGAGCGTCTTGTGTTATGCTCGTTCTGCCGCTTTTGCCATTTTGTCAAGCAGAAGTGTCTGGCTGCAATAAAAAAGACCATTATAGTCATTTTTTCTGACACTTGTGCAGATATTATTCCTGAAGCACGTTTAACCCTTTAACCGCCGGTGCAGCATATATTCATTCATTATATTTTCATTTTTTATTAGCACATTATGTACCACCTTTTGAACCTGTTAAAGATAAAATGTGACATCAATCAGCAATATTTGAAAACAGCTGATCTCCATTTTATCAAATCAGAATAATTTTCGCTCACCTGAAGTGGGCGAAAATTTCGTATTGAATAATTTGGCGCTTAAAGGGTTAACTCACGGGGATCTCTTATGTAGGCGGGTTTTATTCTGAACCCTCTGATCACTCAGCCATTTATTCTCAGCCATTTTCATTCGCATTGAAATGCAAATTGCGGCCGCCAATTTCCACAATAAACGTGAATAAAATAGATACCCAAGTATATTATCTGAAATGAAAGTGCTCAGAACGTCCTCTTACAGTACGGAGGCAGACGTTGTTTCAGTGCAGTGCCAAAGCTGTGGAACGAACTCCCGGATTCAGTGCGGAAGTGCGAATACATAGATGTCTTCACAGCGCCTTGAAGAAGCATCTTTTCTGTAACGCCTATCTTTAATTGTCTGTAGAGCGCACAGAGCACTCTATGTGCGCAAAAGAATAACGTTTTTATTATTATTATTATTATTATTATTATTATTATTATTATTATTATTATTAATATTATTATTATTATTATTATTATTATTATTATTATTATTATTATTATTATTATTATTATTATTATTATTATTATTATTATTATTATTATTATTATTATTATTATTATTACTATTATTATTATTATTATTATTATTATTATTATTATTATTATTATTATTATTATTATTATTATTATTATTATTATTATTATTATTATTATTATTATTATTATTATTATTATTATTATTATTATTATTATTATTATTATTATTATTATTATTATTATTATTATTATTATTATTATTATTATTATTATTATTATTATTAGTAGTAGTAGTAGTAGTAGTAGTAGTAGTAGTAGGTAGTAGTAGTAGTAGTAGTAGTAGTAGTAGTAGTAGTATTAGTAGTATTAGTATTATTAGTATTATTAGTATTATTAATATGAAACATGAAATCATTATAAATGACTTAGTTAGTTCTTTTTGCTTCATTTGAATACCTATATGTTATGGATCTCACCATTCTCAGGAGGTTCTCCTGGCCCAGTTTAGCCTATATGTGCACAAAGGTGGCCTAAAGCCCGATTCATTTAATTTATTTATGTTATGGATCTGAGGTCATTATAAATATTTCAATTATTTCAGCGCGGGGACGTTTTTAGACGTCAGAATCTGAGGTTATTGAATGTCAGGTTAAGACTTTTAAAGACGGTCCCCGCGCTGAAAGGGTTAACCCTTTAGCCGCCAAATTATTCAATTATTTTCACCCACCTGAAGTTGTGTCTCGCTGACGCGATTCACAGCTTCAAGTGAGTGAAAATTATTCAGATTTGACCAAATGGAGGTCAAAACATTTCAAATCTTGCTGATTATTGTCACTTTTTATCGTTATTAACAGGTTTAAAAGCTGATCATATGTAATGTGCTAATATAAAATGTAAAAAACGAATATGGACGGCACCGGCGGTTAAAGGGTTAAAACGTTGATAACGTTTTCTGGGCTTATGGTTCTTTATTAACCTGTAAACCTGTTATATATTGGTGTGTTTTATTGCAAGTTCGCGGAAATCGAATAAACACTGATAAATGTTCCTGTGTGTGAGTCTGAAATTTGAGGTCAATTTTTATTTCATAATTATTAGACAATACTTTTTATATATTCACTGACCCAGGATATTTAGTAGTCTATGTAATAGCTACCATGGGGTAGGGTAACGCAAAATATAGTTTTTTTCAATTCTAGAGCAGACTAAGAAGGTACAATTTTATTTTAAAAATGGCTCCGATATTTATTTTCATTTTTAGCGAAAAAAAATAATATAATAGGAATTGTATTAATTAACACATAAATATTGAAAAACAGGATATATATTTCTCTCAAATAGAGAACGTCTATTTGTCAAATTGTAAAAAAAACATATTTTCAAAAATCAATGGAAATGACAAAAAAACCGCCCATAGATTTCTTTCATAATATGAAAAATTCGTAGAAACCTAAGAAATCTGTGAAATGAGCAAAACCTTTCCTTGGTGTTGTTGTTGGTCCAGCACGAAACGTCGAGCCTATGTTGTTTTAATGTTGGCCCGCCGTCTTCGACGTCGGACCAACATTAAAACAACATTGGGTCCAGAGTCGGGCAGTCAGTCGGACATCCCACAGGTCCGGTTTTGTGCAGGTGACCCCAGGTGCCGCCTTATGCAAATAGCATGCGCGCCACATGAAAGTCATATCCGGCGACAAACCGCTTTTCTGTATGATCAATGCGCCGCGGATTAACCGGCGGCACGCACACGTATGGAAATAGTCCCCGTCCCCAGAAATTGTGTCACCGCGATGGCTCAGCGTTGGTACAATGTCGACAACTCTGTGACGGAGTCTAGTGGAGGAGTGCGCAGACGCAGCAATATAAAATATAGCTTGCAGCCTTTTGACCCAGAAAACATTGTCCCAATATGGAAGTAATGCTGGTCCAGCTTTGTAATTAGTGGACCAACATCAACCCAAAATTTGATCGATGTCTTTTGTTGAAAATATCAATAGCTAACCTCCCTTCTGCTCTCTATAATTGCATGTGGTGAGTTAGATCACCATCATGCTGTGCTGTGGGTTAGATCACCATCATGTTGTGTTGTGGGTTAGATCACCATCATGTTGTGTTGTGGGTTAGATAACCATCATGTTGTGTGGTCAGTTAGATCACCATCACGCTGCGTGGTGAGTTAGATCACTATGATGCTGTGTGGTGAGTGAGATCACCATCATGCTGTGTGGTAAGTTAGATCACCATCATGCTGTGTGGTGAGTTAGATCACCATCATGATGTGTACTGAGTTAGATCACCATCACGTTGTGTTGTGTGTTAGATCACCATCACGCTGTGTGATGAGTTAGATCACCATCACGCTGTGTGGTGAGTTAGATCACCATCATGCTGTGTGGTGAGTTAGATCACCATCACGCTATGTGGTGAGGTAGATCACCATCACGCTGTGTGGTCAGTTAGATCACCATCATGTTGTGTAGTGAGTTAGATCACCATCATGTTGTGTGGTCAGTTAGATCACCATCACGCTGTGTGGTGAGTTAGATCACCATCACGCTGTGTGGTGAGTTAGATCACCATCACGCTGTGTGGTGAGTTAGATCACCATCACACTGTGTGGTGAGTTAGATCACCATCCCGGTATGTTGTGAGTTAGATCACCATCATGCTGTGTGGTGAGTTAGATTACCATCATGCTGTGTGGTGAGTTGGATTGCCATCACGCTGTGTGGTGAGTTAGATCATCATCACGTTGTGTAGTGAGTTAGATCACCATCATGCTGTGTGGTGAGTTAGATCACCATCATGTTGTGTGGTGAGTTAGATCATCATCACGTTGTGTGGTGAGTTAGATCACTATCATGCTGTGTGGTGAGTTAGATCACCATCATGCTGTGTGGTGAGTTAGATCATCATCACGTTGCGTGGTGAGTTAGATCATCATCACGTTGTGTAGTGAGTTAGATCACCATCATGCTGTGTTGTGAGTTAGATCACCATCATGCTGTGTGGTGAGTTAGATCATCATCACGTTGTGTGGTGAGTTAGATCACCATCATGTTGTGTGGTCAGCTAGATCACCATCACGCTGTGTGGTGAGTTAGATCACCATCACGCTGTGTGGTGAGTTAGATCACCATCACGCTGTGTGGTGAGTTAGATCACCATCACGCTGCGTGGTGAGTTAGATCACCATCCCGGTATGTTGTGAGTTAGATCACCATCATGTTGTGTGGTGAGTTAGATCACCATCACGTTGTTTGGTGACATAGATTACCATAATGTTGTGTGGTGAGTTGGATCACCATCACGCTGTGTGGTGACATAGATCACCATCATGCTGTGTGGTGAGTTAAATCGCCATCATGTTGTCTGGTGAGTTAGATCACCATCATGTTGTGTGGTCAGTTAGATCACCATCACGCTGTGTGGTGAGTTAGATCACTATGATGCTGTGTGGTGAGTTAGATCACCATCATGCTGTGTGGTAAGTTAGATCACCATCATGCTGTGTGGTGGGTTAGATCACCATCATGATGTGTGGTAAGTTAGATCACCATCACGTTGTGTTGTTTGTTAGATCACCATCACGCTGTGTGGTGAGTTAGATCACCATCACGCTGTGTGATGAGTTAGATCACCATCATGCTGTGTGGTGAGTTAGATCACCACCACGCTATGTGGTGAGGTAGATCACCATCACGATGTGTGGTGAGTTAGATCACCATCATGTTGTGTAGTGAGTTGGATCACCCTCATGCTGTGTGGTGAGTTAGATTACCATCATGCTGTGTGGTGAGTTGGATCACCATCACGTTGTGTTGTGACATAGATCACCATCATGTTGTGTGGTGAGTTAGATCACCATCACGCTAAGTGGTGAGTTAGATCACCATCATGCTATGTGGTGAGTTAGATCACCATCATGCTGTGTGGTGAATTAGATCACCATCCCGGTATGTTGTGAGTAAGATCACCAACATGCTGTGTGGTGAGTTAGATCACCATCATGTTGTGCGGTGAGTTAGATCACCATCATGCTATGTGGTGAGTTAGATCACCATCATGCTGTGTGGTGAGTTAAATCACCATCACGCTGTGTGGTGAGTTAGATCATAATCGCGTTGTGTGGTGAGTTAGATCACCATCATGCTGTGTTGTGTGTTAGATCACCATAAAGTTGTGTGGTGAGTTGGATCACCATCATGTTGTGTGGTGAGTTAGATCACCATCACGGTATGTTGTGTGTTAGATCACCATCACGCTGTGTGGTGAGTTAGATCACCATCATGCTATGTGGTGAGTTAGATCAACATCATGTTGTGTGGTGAGTTAGATTACCATCAAGCTGTGTGGTGAGTTGGATCGCCATCACGCTGTGTGGTGAGTTAGATCAGCATCATGCTATGTGGTGAGTTAGATCAACATCATGCTGTGTGGTCAGTTAGATCACCATCATGTAGTGTGATAAGTTAGATCAACATCACCTGTGTGCTGAGTTAGATCACCATCACGTTGTGTGGTGAATTAGATCACCATCATGTTGTGTAGTGAGTTGGATCACCATCATGCTGTGTGGTGAGTTAGATTACCATCATGCTGTGTGGTGAGTTGGATTGCCATCACGCTGTGTGGTGAGTTAGATCATCATCACGTTGTGTAGTGAGTTAGATCACCATCATGCTGTGTGGTGAGTATGATCACCATCATGCTATGTGGTGAGTTAGATCAACATCATGTTGTGTGGTGAGTTAGATTACCATCACGCTGTGTGGTGAGTTGGATTGCCATCACGCTGTGTGGTGAGTTAGATCATCATCACGTTGTGTGGTGAGTTAGATCACCATCACACTGTGTGGTGAGTTAGATCAGCATCATGCTATGTGGTGAGTTAGATCAACATCATGCTGTGTGGTCAGTTAGATCACCATCATGTTGTGTGATAAGTTAGATCAACATCACCTGTGTGCTGAGTTAGATCACCATCACGTTGTGTGGTGAATTAGATCACCATCATGTTGTGTAGTGAGTTGGATCACCATCATGCTGTGTGGTGAGTTAGATTACCATCATGCTGTGTGGTGAGTTAGATTACCATCATGCTGTGTGGTGAGTTGGATTGCCATCACGCTGTGTGGTGAGTTAGATCATCATCACTTTGTGTAGTGAGTTAGATCACCATCATGCTATGTGGTGAGTTAGATCAACATCATGCTGTGTGGTGAGTTAGATTACCATCACGCTGTGTGGTGAGTTAGATCAACATCATGTTGTGTGGTGAGTTAGATCAACATCATGCTGTGTGGTGAGTTGGATTGTCATCACGCTGTGTGGTGAGTTAGATCATCATCACGTTGTGTAGTGAGTTAGATCACCATCACGCTGTGTGGTGAGTTAGATCACCATCATGCTATGTGGTGAGTTAGATCAACATCATGTTGTGTGGTGAGTTAGATTACCATCACGCTGTGTGGTGAGTTGGATCGCCATCACGCTGTGCGGTGAGTTAGATCAGCATCATGCTATGTGGTGAGTTAGATCAACATCATGCTGTGTGGTCAGTTAGATCACCATCATGTTGTGTGATAAGTTAGATCAACATCACCTGTGTGCTGAGTTAGATCACCATCACGTTGTGTGGTGAATTAGATCACCATCATGTTGTGTAGTGAGTTGGATCACCATCATGCTGTGTGGTGAGTTAGATTACCATCATGCTGTGTGGTGAGCTGGATTGCCATCACGCTGTGTGGTGAGTTAGATCATCATCACGTTGTGTAGTGAGTTAGATCACCATCATGCTGTGTGGTGAGTTAGATCACCATCATGTTGTGTGGTGAGTTAGATCATCATCACGTTGTGTGGTGAGTTAGATCACCATCATGCTGTGTGGTGAGTTAGATCACCATCATGCTGTGTGGTGAGTTAGATCATCATCACGTTGTGTGGTGAGTTAGATCATCATCACGTTGTGTAGTGAGTTAGATCACCATCATGCTGTGTTGTGAGTTAGATCACCATCATGCTGTGTGGTGAGTTAGATCATCATCACGTTGTGTGGTGAGTTAGATCACCATCATGTTGTGTGGTGAGGTAGATCACCATCACGCTGTGTGGTGAGTTAAATCGCCATCATGTTGTCTGGTGAGTTAGATCACCATCATGTTGTGTGGTCAGTTAGATCACCATCACGCTGTGTGGTGAGTTAGATCACTATGATGCTGCGTGGTGAGTTAGATCACCATCATGCTGTGTGGTAAGCTAGATCACCATTACGTTGTGTGGTGACATAGATCACCATAATGTTGTGTGGTGAGTTGGATCACCATCACGCTGTGTGGTGACATAGATCACCATCATGCTGTGTGGTGAGTTAAATCGCCATCATGTTGTCTGGTGAGTTAGATCACCATCATGTTGTGTGGTCAGTTAGATCACCATCACGCTGTGTGGTGAGTTAGATCACTATGATGCTGTGTGGTGAGTTAGATCACCATCATGCTGTGTGGTAAGTTAGATCACCATCATGCTGTGTGGTGAGTTAGATCACCATCATGTTGTGTGGTGAGTTAGATCATCATCACGTTGTGTGGTGAGTTAGATCACTATCATGCTGTGTGGTGAGTTAGATCACCATCATGCTGTGTGGTGAGTTAGATCATCATCACGTTGCGTGGTGAGTTAGATCATCATCACGTTGTGTAGTGAGTTAGATCACCATCATGCTGTGTTGTGAGTTAGATCACCATCATGCTGTGTGGTGAGTTAGATCATCATCACGTTGTGTGGTGAGTTAGATCACCATCATGTTGTGTGGTGAGGTAGATCACCATCACGCTGTGTGGTTAGTTAGATCACCATCATGTTGTGTAGTGAGTTAGATCACCATCATGTTGTGTGGTCAGCTAGATCACCATCACGCTGTGTGGTGAGTTAGATCACCATCACGCTGTGTGGTGAGTTAGATCACCATCACGCTGTGTGGTGAGTTAGATCACCATCACGCTGCGTGGTGAGTTAGATCACCATCCCGGTATGTTGTGAGTTAGATCACCATCATGTTGTGTGGTGAGTTAGATCACCATCACGTTGTTTGGTGACATAGATTACCATAATGTTGTGTGGTGAGTTGGATCACCATCACGCTGTGTGGTGACATAGATCACCATCATGCTGTGTGGTGAGTTAAATCGCCATCATGTTGTCTGGTGAGTTAGATCACCATCATGTTGTGTGGTCAGTTAGATCACCATCACGCTGTGTGGTGAGTTAGATCACTATGATGCTGTGTGGTGAGTTAGATCACCATCATGCTGTGTGGTAAGTTAGATCACCATCATGCTGTGTGGTGGGTTAGATCACCATCATGATGTGTGGTAAGTTAGATCACCATCACGTTGTGTTGTTTGTTAGATCACCATCACGCTGTGTGGTGAGTTAGATCACCATCACGCTGTGTGATGAGTTAGATCACCATCATGCTGTGTGGTGAGTTAGATCACCACCACGCTATGTGGTGAGGTAGATCACCATCACGATGTGTGGTGAGTTAGATCACCATCATGTTGTGTAGTGAGTTGGATCACCCTCATGCTGTGTGGTGAGTTAGATTACCATCATGCTGTGTGGTGAGTTGGATCACCATCACGTTGTGTTGTGACATAGATCACCATCATGTTGTGTGGTGAGTTAGATCACCATCACGCTAAGTGGTGAGTTAGATCACCATCATGCTATGTGGTGAGTTAGATCACCATCATGCTGTGTGGTGAATTAGATCACCATCCCGGTATGTTGTGAGTAAGATCACCAACATGCTGTGTGGTGAGTTAGATCACCATCATGTTGTGCGGTGAGTTAGATCACCATCATGCTATGTGGTGAGTTAGATCACCATCATGCTGTGTGGTGAGTTAAATCACCATCACGCTGTGTGGTGAGTTAGATCATAATCGCGTTGTGTGGTGAGTTAGATCACCATCATGCTGTGTTGTGTGTTAGATCACCATAAAGTTGTGTGGTGAGTTGGATCACCATCATGTTGTGTGGTGAGTTAGATCACCATCACGGTATGTTGTGTGTTAGATCACCATCACGCTGTGTGGTGAGTTAGATCACCATCATGCTATGTGGTGAGTTAGATCAACATCATGTTGTGTGGTGAGTTAGATTACCATCAAGCTGTGTGGTGAGTTGGATCGCCATCACGCTGTGTGGTGAGTTAGATCAGCATCATGCTATGTGGTGAGTTAGATCAACATCATGCTGTGTGGTCAGTTAGATCACCATCATGTAGTGTGATAAGTTAGATCAACATCACCTGTGTGCTGAGTTAGATCACCATCACGTTGTGTGGTGAATTAGATCACCATCATGTTGTGTAGTGAGTTGGATCACCATCATGCTGTGTGGTGAGTTAGATTACCATCATGCTGTGTGGTGAGTTGGATTGCCATCACGCTGTGTGGTGAGTTAGATCATCATCACGTTGTGTAGTGAGTTAGATCACCATCATGCTGTGTGGTGAGTATGATCACCATCATGCTATGTGGTGAGTTAGATCAACATCATGTTGTGTGGTGAGTTAGATTACCATCACGCTGTGTGGTGAGTTGGATTGCCATCACGCTGTGTGGTGAGTTAGATCATCATCACGTCGTGTGGTGAGTTAAATCACCATCACACTGTGTGGTGAGTTAGATCAGCATCATGCTATGTGGTGAGTTAGATCAACATCATGCTGTGTGGTCAGTTAGATCACCATCATGTTGTGTGATAAGTTAGATCAACATCACCTGTGTGCTGAGTTAGATCACCATCACGTTGTGTGGTGAATTAGATCACCATCATGTTGTGTAGTGAGTTGGATCACCATCATGCTGTGTGGTGAGTTAGATTACCATCATGCTGTGTGGTGAGTTAGATTACCATCATGCTGTGTGGTGAGTTGGATTGCCATCACGCTGTGTGGTGAGTTAGATCATCATCACTTTGTGTAGTGAGTTAGATCACCATCATGCTATGTGGTGAGTTAGATCAACATCATGTTGTGTGGTGAGTTAGATTACCATCACGCTGTGTGGTGAGTTAGATCAACATCATGTTGTGTGGTGAGTTAGATCAACATCATGCTGTGTGGTGAGTTGGATTGTCATCACGCTGTGTGGTGAGTTAGATCATCATCACGTTGTGTAGTGAGTTAGATCACCATCACGCTGTGTGGTGAGTTAGATCACCATCATGCTATGTGGTGAGTTAGATCAACATCATGTTGTGTGGTGAGTTAGATTACCATCACGCTGTGTGGTGAGTTGGATCGCCATCACGCTGTGCGGTGAGTTAGATCAGCATCATGCTATGTGGTGAGTTAGATCAACATCATGCTGTGTGGTCAGTTAGATCACCATCATGTTGTGTGATAAGTTAGATCAACATCACCTGTGTGCTGAGTTAGATCACCATCACGTTGTGTGGTGAATTAGATCACCATCATGTTGTGTAGTGAGTTGGATCACCATCATGCTGTGTGGTGAGTTAGATTACCATCATGCTGTGTGGTGAGTTGGATTGCCATCACGCTGTGTGGTGAGTTAGATCATCATCACGTTGTGTAGTGAGTTAGATCACCATCATGCTGTGTGGTGAGTTAGATCACCATCATGTTGTGTGGTGAGTTAGATCATCATCACGTTGTGTGGTGAGTTAGATCACCATCATGCTGTGTGGTGAGTTAGATCACCATCATGCTGTGTGGTGAGTTAGATCATCATCACGTTGTGTGGTGAGTTAGATCATCATCACGTTGTGTTGTGAGTTAGATCACCATCATGCTGTGTTGTGAGTTAGATCACCATCATGCTGTGTGGTGAGTTAGATCATCATCACGTTGTGTGGTGAGTTAGATCACCATCATGTTGTGTGGTGAGGTAGATCACCATCACGCTGTGTGGTGAGTTAAATCGCCATCATGTTGTCTGGTGAGTTAGATCACCATCATGTTGTGTGGTCAGTTAGATCACCATCACGCTGTGTGGTGAGTTAGATCACTATGATGCTGCGTGGTGAGTTAGATCACCATCATGCTGTGTGGTAAGTTAGATCACCATTACGTTGTGTGGTGACATAGATCACCATAATGTTGTGTGGTGAGTTGGATCACCATCACGCTGTGTGGTGACATAGATCACCATCATGCTGTGTGGTGAGTTAAATCGCCATCATGTTGTCTGGTGAGTTAGATCACCATCATGTTGTGTGGTCAGTTAGATCACCATCACGCTGTGTGGTGAGTTAGATCACTATGATGCTGTGTGGTGAGTTAGATCACCATCATGCTGTGTGGTAAGTTAGATCACCATCACGCTGTGTGGTGAGTTAGATCAGCATCATGCTATGTGGTGAGTTAGATCAACATCATGCTGTGTGGTCAGTTAGATCACCATCATGTTGTGTGATAAGTTAGATCAACATCACCTGTGTGCTGAGTTAGATCACCATCACGTTGTGTGGTGAATTAGATCACCATCATGTTGTGTAGTGAGTTGGATCACCATCATGCTGTGTGGTGAGTTAGATTACCATCATGCTGTGTGGTGAGTTGGATTGCCATCACGCTGTGTGGTGAGTTAGATCATCATCACGTTGTGTAGTGAGTTAGATCACCATCATGCTGTGTGGTGAGTTAGATCACCATCATGTTGTGTGGTGAGTTGGATTGCCATCACGCTGTGTGGTGAGTTAGATCATCATCACGTTGTGTAGTGAGTTAGATCACCATCACGCTGTGTGGTGAGTTAGATCACCATCATGCTATGTGGTGAGTTAGATCAACATCATGTTGTGTGGTGAGTTAGATTACCATCACGCTGTGTGGTGAGTTAGATCACCATCACGCTGTGTGATGAGTTAGATCACCATCCCGGTATGTTGTGAGTTAGATCACCATCATGCTGTGTGGTGAGTTAGATCACCATTACGTCGTGTGGTGACATAGATCAGCATAATGTTGTGTGGTGAGTTGGATCACCATCACGCTGTGTGGTGACATAGATCACCATCATGCTGTGTGGTGAGTTAAATCGCCATCATGTTGTCTGGTGAGTTAGATCACCATCATGTTGTGTGGTCAGTTAGATCACCATCACGCTGTGTGGTGAGTTAGATCACTATGATGCTGTGTGGTGAGTTAGATCACCATCATGCTGTGTGGTAAGTTAGATCACCATCATGCTGTGTGGTGGGTTAGATCACCATCATGATGTGTGGTAAGTTAGATCACCATCACGTTGTGTTGTGTGTTAGATCACCATCACGCTGTGTGGTGAGTTAAATCACCATCACGCTGTGTGATGAGTTAGATCACCACCATGCTCTGTGTTGAGTTAGATCACCACCACGCTATGTGGTGAGGTAGATCACCATCACGCTGTGTGGTGAGTTAGATCATCATCATGTTGTGTGGTCAGTTAGATCACCATCACGTTGTGTTGTGACATAGATCACCATCATGTTGTGTGGTGAGTTAGATCACCATCACGCTAAGTGGTGAGTTAGATCACCATCATGCTATGTGGTGAGTTAGATCACCATCATGCTGTGTGGTGAATTAGATCACCATCCCGGTATGTTGTGAGTAAGATCACCAACATGCTGTGTGGTGAGTTAGATCAGCATCATGTTGTGCGGTAAGTTAGATCACCATCATTCTATGTGGTGAGTTAGATCACCATCACGCTGTGTGGTGAGTTGGATTGCCATCACGCTGTGTGGTGAGTTAGATCATCATCACGTTGTGTAGTGAGTTAGATCACCATCATGCTGTGTGGTGAGTTAGATCACCATCATGTTGTGTGGTGAGTTAGATCATCATCACGTTGTGTGGTGAGTTAGATCACCATCATGCTGTGTGGTGAGTTAGATCACCATCATGCTGTGTGGTGAGTTAGATCATCATCACGTTGTGTGGTGAGTTAGATCATCATCACGTTGTGTTGTGAGTTAGATCACCATCATGCTGTGTTGTGAGTTAGATCACCATCATGCTGTGTGGTGAGTTAGATCATCATCACGTTGTGTGGTGAGTTAGATCACCATCATGTTGTGTGGTGAGGTAGATCACCATCACGCTGTGTGGTGAGTTAAATCGCCATCATGTTGTCTGGTGAGTTAGATCACCATCATGTTGTGTGGTCAGTTAGATCACCATCACGCTGTGTGGTGAGTTAGATCACTATGATGCTGCGTGGTGAGTTAGATCACCATCATGCTGTGTGGTAAGTTAGATCACCATTACGTTGTGTGGTGACATAGATCACCATAATGTTGTGTGGTGAGTTGGATCACCATCACGCTGTGTGGTGACATAGATCACCATCATGCTGTGTGGTGAGTTAAATCGCCATCATGTTGTCTGGTGAGTTAGATCACCATCATGTTGTGTGGTCAGTTAGATCACCATCACGCTGTGTGGTGAGTTAGATCACTATGATGCTGTGTGGTGAGTTAGATCACCATCATGCTGTGTGGTAAGTTAGATCACCATCACGCTGTGTGGTGAGTTAGATCAGCATCATGCTATGTGGTGAGTTAGATCAACATCATGCTGTGTGGTCAGTTAGATCACCATCATGTTGTGTGATAAGTTAGATCAACATCACCTGTGTGCTGAGTTAGATCACCATCACGTTGTGTGGTGAATTAGATCACCATCATGTTGTGTAGTGAGTTGGATCACCATCATGCTGTGTGGTGAGTTAGATTACCATCATGCTGTGTGGTGAGTTGGATTGCCATCACGCTGTGTGGTGAGTTAGATCATCATCACGTTGTGTAGTGAGTTAGATCACCATCATGCTGTGTGGTGAGTTAGATCACCATCATGTTGTGTGGTGAGTTGGATTGCCATCACGCTGTGTGGTGAGTTAGATCATCATCACGTTGTGTAGTGAGTTAGATCACCATCACGCTGTGTGGTGAGTTAGATCACCATCATGCTATGTGGTGAGTTAGATCAACATCATGTTGTGTGGTGAGTTAGATTACCATCACGCTGTGTGGTGAGTTAGATCACCATCACGCTGTGTGATGAGTTAGATCACCATCCCGGTATGTTGTGAGTTAGATCACCATCATGCTGTGTGGTGAGTTAGATCACCATTACGTCGTGTGGTGACATAGATCAGCATAATGTTGTGTGGTGAGTTGGATCACCATCACGCTGTGTGGTGACATAGATCACCATCATGCTGTGTGGTGAGTTAAATCGCCATCATGTTGTCTGGTGAGTTAGATCACCATCATGTTGTGTGGTCAGTTAGATCACCATCACGCTGTGTGGTGAGTTAGATCACTATGATGCTGTGTGGTGAGTTAGATCACCATCATGCTGTGTGGTAAGTTAGATCACCATCATGCTGTGTGGTGGGTTAGATCACCATCATGATGTGTGGTAAGTTAGATCACCATCACGTTGTGTTGTGTGTTAGATCACCATCACGCTGTGTGGTGAGTTAAATCACCATCACGCTGTGTGATGAGTTAGATCACCACCATGCTCTGTGTTGAGTTAGATCACCACCACGCTATGTGGTGAGGTAGATCACCATCACGCTGTGTGGTGAGTTAGATCATCATCATGTTGTGTGGTCAGTTAGATCACCATCACGTTGTGTTGTGACATAGATCACCATCATGTTGTGTGGTGAGTTAGATCACCATCACGCTAAGTGGTGAGTTAGATCACCATCATGCTATGTGGTGAGTTAGATCACCATCATGCTGTGTGGTGAATTAGATCACCATCCCGGTATGTTGTGAGTAAGATCACCAACATGCTGTGTGGTGAGTTAGATCAGCATCATGTTGTGCGGTAAGTTAGATCACCATCATTCTATGTAGTGAGTTAGATCACCATCACGCTGTGTGGTGAGTTAGATCACCATCACGCTGTGTGGTAAGTTAGATCACCATCACGCTGTGTGGTGAGTTAGATCATCATCACGTGGTGTGGTGAGTTAGATCACCATCATGCTGTGTTGTGTGTTAGATCACCATAAGGTTGTGTGGTGAGTTGGATCACCATCATGTTGTGTGGTGAGTTAGATCACCATCACGGTATGTTGTGTGTTAGATCACCATCATGCTGTGTTGTGTGTTAGATGACCATCATGCTGTGTTGTGTGTTAGATCACCATAAAGTTGTTTGGTGAGTTGGATCACCATCACGTTGTGTGGTGAATTAGATCACCATCATGTTGTGTAGTGAGTTAGATCACCATCATGCTGTGTGGTGAGTTAGATCACCATCACGCTGTGTGGTGTGTTAGATCGCCATGATGTTGTGTAGTGAGTTAGATCACCATCATGTTGTGTGGTGAGTTAGATCATCATCATGTTGTGTAGTGAGTTAGATCACCATCACGCTGTGTGGTGAGTTAGATCACATCACGCTCTGTGGTGAGTGAGATCATCATCATGCTGTGTGGTGAGTTAGATCACCATCATGCTGTGTGGTGAGTTAGATCACCATCGTGTTGTGTGATGAGTTAGATCACCATCATAATGTGTGGTGAGTTAGATCACCATCATGTTGTGTGGAGAGTTAGATCACCATCATAATGTGTGGTCAGTTAGATCACCATCATGCTGTGTGGTGACATAGATCACCATCATGTTGTGTGGTGAGTTAGATCACCATCATGCTGTGTGGTGAGTTAGATCACCATCATGCTGTGTGGTGAGTTAGATCACCATCACGTTGTGTGGTGTGTTAGTTCACCATTACATTGTGTGGTGAGTTGGATCACTATCACATTGTGTGGTGAGTTAGGTCGTCATCACGTTGTGTGGTGAGTTAGATCACCATCATGTTGTCTGGTGAGTTAGATCACCATCATGCTGTGTGGTGAGTTAGATCACCATCATGCTGTAAGTTTCGTGGATTCACAGTTTTATAGATTCTTGTCACTCTCTATTGTGGGGTATAGATGATCACTATTTTGTGTGGTAAAATCAACCACTTTTGCATTATGGAGTGAACACCCCCTTCCCATAATATAAATACTTGGATTACAGTCACAATGCCATATGAGTTATATCATCGAGGCCTCCCAGCAAACACAAAATATTTGTATAACATTTGTACAACGTCGGCCCAACGTCTTCGACGTTGGTCCAACTTTGTACAAATGTTATACAAATGTTCTGTGTTTGCTGGCCTTCTACAACTACAAAGTATAACAAATAGCTACAGCTCAGCAGCAGCATCTGTATAATCTACATCTCACACCTGGTAAGCTATTAAGAAGACCAGGGCAATGGATATCAATGAAATCGTTCTGAAGCAAACCTCAGCTTTTGTACGCCATTTGCAAGTGTGGCCAACACCCCCCTCCCCTGCCACCGATTATTGGGAACCGCCTCGTTAAATTCGATCATACTACTATGAAGAGAATTTGATTTGGTCCGTAATGACAGCCTGTGTCAATGCACTCAGTGTGTTACGTTTGATTTGTCACATAACATCATCAGATCTATCACGAGAGGTTTATCCAATGTATGTTTAATGATAGACCAGCGTCGCAGACGCTGGTCTAGCATTAAGCATACATTCGGTTAACATCTCATATTTGCTGTGGTGGTTGTCTCTAAAATCATTGCCGAGTCATTTGTATTTGTATTTGTATTGATCTTTATATCAGTTTAACAGGAAACAGGAACATTCGTATGGTAATATCGTTGAAAAGTTGTAAAAATGACCATTGTATATCACTCACTGTTATTATAATAATATTGTTGTTGAATTTATTGAAAGGGTCATTGAACTATCAAATAAAAACTACTAGTGCTACTATTACTACTATATCCCTTACAAGTAGATGCAGAAATTAATCAGGTGTGAGCATTTCTATCTAAAACATATTTCAACTTTGTTATTTCTGTTACAATATAAAACTTTTACATGCAGCAAGCCAAAATCGCCTATATAAGACGGATATGTATCCAATACAAACGAAATGGTTTAATATAATTGACAGAAATTTAAAGGCCGCTCGTTAATAGACTGAAAAAATTATCATAATTAAACTACAAGAAAAAATTATCACCCTGACCTTGCGATTTCAAAGCGACGCTTATACATCCTAATTTAAAAACTCCTATCGTATTTCAGTGTGATGGAAGGTTTTAAATTATGTCTATACAAAGTAAAACAAATGTAATTGTTAATTCCATACATTAGGTTATGCGATATTTATCACAATATACCTATTGTTATAAATTGTACTGAATAATGTCCCTCGCTTGCTGGTTGGATTAGATTTACTAAGTTTGATTGCTACAAACTATAAAACCACATGAGAGCTAGGAAGTGTATGTACGAGCAGGCCGGCTTGGCTCGATCAATAATAATGACTTACTCCCCGCGGATTAGCTGTACTGGACCATATAATTAGACTGAAGACGAGTACATTATTATGTTAAGGCAGAAAGTAAGCGAATTGTTATGAATGACGATAAACATTCTATATTTACAGTGCCCAATGCGTAAGATATAAAATCATATGTGGTGGATAATAGATTTACATCCCGCACTTTGGAAGTCCGCGAGCAATTCACATTGTATATGATGAAACTATGACATTCTGGCGATTGTTTTTATTGTTTATTCCATTCTTTTTCCCCAGCCAAATGTATATTTTTAAAGTCTTCGTCATTTCAGTAATTTTAAAAAATAATTACGTTTTTTTATAATTATTTTTATCACGTAAATGCTCGGTTTTCCTTGAGAACGGTTTGATTAATAGATATATGACGTGTTCTCTGTGGACATCATGGTGCACTGTAAACCGCTCTGTAGTACATCCTCAGTTTTTTTTAATTCCCGAGAGGTCTAATAGCTATTTTTACCATAGAATTAAATAATCATGTTATCACTGGATTTCAATAGGCATAGTGATCGTCACCCGCTGTTGAAATATAAATACACCCCCGTAAACACAGAACATTTGTATAGCATTTGTACAATGTTGGACCAACGTCGAAGACGTTGGGCCGCCGTTGTAAACATGTTATACAAATGTTTTGTGTTCGCTGGGATGGTCATTATTGATGGCAATCGTGTTGACTTAAATCACATTGAAACAGAGTTATTGCAATTTAAGTTATGCGTACATGTATTATTATAGTATTGTCAAATACGGAAACTGTTAATAATTTATTACCAATAGTATCCTGTGATTAATAGGTAATATTCTAGATATTAGAAAATGGACTGGAAAATGTACAATTTATTGTCTATAAGACACAGACATGCTAATAGAAGTAACACACCTATTGTGACTCGTGATTATATGCTACCTGTGAGCATGCAACATAAATACTATATATTCACGACGATCAAACTCTGAAATTCAACGGTAAAGCTTTTTAATAAAGTATACAATCGAAAAAACACTTGAAATCAAGAAAACACTTGACACCAAGATAACACTTGCTGTCAATATATGTGTGATTTTATTTAGACACAACACGTAAATTGCGGACACAAATTATTACGTCTTGTGTCAAATTAAAATTATGACATAGACACAAACGGTAGCTTCCTCTAGTGTGAAAAAGTCACACCATTTACAAGATGGCTGTGGCCTGTAGCCTCCCTCAGCCGTATTAGCCCGGGCTGTAGAAAACGTCGATATTAATGCACTTTGTCAGCCTGTTACACTTTCATATCTCTAGTTTTGTGGGAGCGGCAGCTGTCGCAGTCAATTTGCAGCAATAAAATATAGATTACTTCAATGCTCTGCCATATTAGCGCATTAGCTGATAAAATAAATGAGGTGAAATATGTCAACATGCAGCTACGATGTTTTTTTGTTGATATATCTGGAGTTCGACTAGTTCTCCTGTCAGTTGGGCGTTTATAATGTTGTCGTCACATATGAGAATAATTAGGGGCACATCTCTCTTTTTGTGCCAAACACGAATCTGCGTCCCCGAGCGATTTCAGTCCTGTAAGGCTAAAAATACATACTCTGAGAATTATATATAAATATATATTATAACAAGTATGACAGGTTAGCATTCCATTATTTATCTTTGTCAAATGGAATACTACATGTTTTATCGCGAAATCTCTGTGATCTAAGATATATAACACTTTCAAAATGTGTTTTAAATAGAAGGAAGAAACCATGGAGTGTTTGCATTGACCCTTTACCCGCCAAATTATTCAATTCGAATTTTCACCCACTTGAAGTTGTGTCTCGCTGACGCGATCCACAATTTCAAGTGAGTGAAAATTATTCAGATTTGAAAAAATGGAGATCAACTGTTTTCAAATATTGCTGATTGATGTCACATTTTATCTTTCACATGTTCAAAAGGTGGTACATAATGTGCTAATAAAAAAAGAAAACCCGAATATATGCGGCACCGGCGGTTAAAGGGTTAAAGGAATTATGCAATACTGATGGTGATAACATATTCCTCTTATGACCACAGATAAGTAGGTACAGTATATGTGTGCATTGACCACTTATTATTAGATATAGAGATTGATATCATAGACCCGTTATTATTTTTCTCATATATTTATGGAGAGAGCGCCACGTATATCAAAACATTTTTGTTTTCAAAACAGTAATTGCTTATCTGATGCGGTCACAGAATGTGGTTATAATAAATGTCACTTGTGCCATGTTTGTCATGTGCAGCGTAATGTTGTCTCTCTGGTGAATATCAGTGTCCTTTGTCGACTAAAACGCATCATTGAAACATGCAACTTTTTATTTGAAATTCAAAATAAATATTGTGTTAGAAGAATTGGAGAATATTTCGTCGCCTCGGAGCTAAAGGATCCTATCTGCCACTCTGACGAGTGTCAGATAGGATCCTTTAGCTCCGAGGCGACGATTTATTGAGCATAAATCGTCACGACCTGAATATTAGATTTGTTATGCTATTATTCATGATCTCCAGACACTACTGATTTAATTTGTGACTGTATGGGTGAGATGGGATATTAACACCTGTGTCACGTATGACACAAATCATAGACTCTACTAAAAATGCGCGTTACTAAGAAATCCCTGAGAAATGGCACATACGTACCTTACATAACATTATCCCTGATATCTTAGTACTTCCAGGTGACGTACATGTGGATGTAATGCATATGTCAGGATGTGATATCGTGTACGTCAGGAGAAAATATGAAGTTCAGTTTTTTCTCAACAATCCACCATGACGATTTATATCAAGTTTAATGATCACCATTTTAAAGATAAGATCAACAAAATTTGTGGACAGAATGGGCAAATTCGCGTATTTTTCACCAGCTGGAAGTTGTGGATCGCGTCAGCGACTTACAACTTGAAGAAAGTGAAAAAATTACTAACGGGGCGCGGAAGGACCTAATTCGTGTCTTTAACTATTCACAGCCACTCCTTTTTATTCCTCCTGAGATTAATCCGTTTTTTTGCGCAAACTAAAAAACCCAGGTGATAATTAACTAAAATGCTCGGCTCACTGCGGATGTCCTCATTACGTCATATGAGACCTCGGAGTAAACACGAAACATTGAACCAACATTGGTTCAATGTTGGCCCGCCGTCTACGACGTCGGCTCAACATTGAACCAACATTGGTTCAATGTCTGTTGGGATTACGCAGGATATGTAGACTCGCAGGCGGTGGGGGACGCCGCGGCGACCGGGCGCAATGTGCTTATCATCCGTTCCACATTTCATATGCGGGGCAGTCGGCGATGTGACAGCATAATGGGGACAAGTCCGCTCTGGTTATCCTTAATAATTCCAGTTGATTGACGATCCCCAGGGGCACCAAACCAATCCGCAGGCAATTTGGCACCGGGATCAGTTTGCCTTTTTCAGGACAGGTTAACTGTACGGGGGGGCGGGCGGTCAGCGGTTAATACTGACAGACCACAATGCGAAGACAACAGACTGTAGCTGCTCACTTGAAAAGTAAGCTGTTACTGCCTTTTGGCTTTGCACGGTAGCAGTGGCCAGGTGGGTGGCAGCGTAAAGGTAAAGGACTACGATTGCCGATGGAAACAGTGTCATTATTGTTTCACCGCAAGGGGATAAATATATGTATCCCAGAGTTCGTTTAACCAAGGAATCTCTAGATTATAAGCACCCTGTCCACTGGGCACCTGATCGAAATGGCCATTTCGACCAATCCGATGCCTACGATATAATCACTATACAGAATGCGGACCCTGGCGTCGCATGAACGCTGTATCAACATCGATGATATTGATTCAAAATTGATAAGTCACGAGTCTTGTGATATGTAGCATATTTGGAAAAATAAATCCATGAGAAAATGGGATATTTTACACTTTCATCATCAGATCACCAGATCAAGTGATTAGCTGGCAACCTCAACACGATCATCACAGCGTCCACCAAGGTTATCACGATCTTAAAATCGTCAGCAAATAATCCTGAATGAGAACAGGTCACCATGAATTCGCGTATAATAATATCACAACAAACACGAGACGTTGACCCAATGTTGTTTTATTGTTGGGCCATCATCTGCGACGCTGGCCCAACAATAAAACAACATCGGGTCAACGTCTCGTGTTTGCTGGGATATATGGCGTAAACCAATGGGTATGCTCCCCTGACATCACGTGACGCTATCGTGTGCAAGCGTCCCCGACAAGAACTAGTCATCCATTGTAATTCTGTAATTAAGGACTGTCTGACGCACCATGGTCATGCGTATCAGCTCTGTGACGTCGGGACGGGTCCATGACGGGCCAACGTCTCTGGCGTTGGCCCAGCGTCACATAGATGCTGGGTTCGAGCTGGAAAGGGGTCATCAGGCAGAACCGTTGGTCTATATCCGCTGTTTCCAAGACGCCAATTCAGACAAAGTGCTTGTCAGTCATCCTGCACGACAGATCATTAGCATTACACTCTCCCCCGTTTTCCGTCCAATAGTCCTATGTCTGCATTTTACTCATGCTGAGAAGCAGATCAAGTGATCTAGCCCTTATACGCTGATGTATTTGTACATAAACCATGGCGATCAAAGGTTTTTTTCAATTTGAAACCATCATAGATGTCTTAGCTAGCTATTTTCGGTTCATTTGAATACCTCTTTTATGGGTCTACGGCCAGTATCAATTTTTATTTCTTTCAGTGCGCGGACCGTTTTTATACGTCAAAATTGATTCTTAACATGTATAAAGACGGTCACCGCGTCCCGCTGTCTGATATGAAAGATTATTTTAGCCTATCCATCAGCATGGGCAGATTAATCAGTATGACAGATGTATCCGTAATTTGATAGAACTTCATTAAGAGGAAACGTTTTTATAATCGCGCGTTAAACTACTATTCCAAGATATATTTAGCCACTAAAAAAGTGAAAGAGATCTACCTCGCGAGCCTAATTTCATTTCTATTTGACAGCATCAGGTTATTGTAAAGTAAGATAATGTTGCTAATGTTCCGACAATACTCACAGCGTGTGCCATCACACATTTGTGAGCAATTAAGCAAACCTCTTATGCCATTAGAGATCACCTTTTTCTGTCTGATAATAAGACACACGCGTTGGATCGCAATGAGGGATGCTTTTAACAAGCGCGGCTCACTTCCGAGAAAGGAGATATTAGTAAACTAATCACATCTGCATGAAGTTTTTTTTACTGTGGAGAGCCTTTTTTATATTCCTTGCTCTCACTGAAAAAAAAGTGTCTTTTTAAGTTAGACACTGTCTTGTCTCGTATCCTTAACCTGTGTTAACCTGCTAGAAAGACAACTTTATTTGGCGATCATTAATCACCTTTGTGATGCTGGTCACAATGTGTCTCATTGGTAACTCGTTTCGCCCATTACGATACAATTATATCTATGTAATAAAATAAATCATTCGATAATTTGCATTCTTAACAAAGATGCATATATACTTTACTAAACAAACACCACACTGTTCTCATCTGAGAGAACCCCACATTTACAGGGAACACTAACATGAGTGAAGGCAGTATGAAGGAGATCCACATGAGCGATGCCCATATCTAAGACAGCATGAGGGAAATCCACATGGGAGAAACCCATTACAGGGGACACTCACACGAGTGAAATCAAAATGAGAGGAAACCACACGAGGGAGTCCTTACACGAGACACCCACATGTTTATGTAGTTGTATTGAGCAAAACGACACTTTCGGAGTAGTCCATGGCAAAGTAGTAGCAGCAGTGAAGACTTCTTTTCACATTGCACATGGCGCGAGTGGGATTCTCTGGATCTTTTACACTCGAAGCAGGCCATGTGACAACTGAGTTACAGACTGAGGCCCGTATTCTCGTACAAGTTATGATATAACGTAGGCTATCTCGACCAATCCGAATATATAACTTGTACGAGAATACGGGTGCAGGAGAACCACGGAATTAGAATCCTGGTGGTCTGAGGCCGAGCACGCTACTTCTCGTTCTCGATCGTTAGGAGTGAGCAGGGGGATATTTTTTTGTCTTTTGATATACTGAAGACCAAGAGAAGAGAAAAACTCAACTTCTGACGGGCAGGCAGAACGGTAACCATCTACAAGGGTAAACGCCGCAAAAAACATGGGTAAAAAGCCGTAAAAGCGACATGAGTAGAAGCCTTAAAACCCACCTAGAAGTCAGAGTGTCGCATCAGCCACTCAAACGAGTGGCTCAAAGGGGCGATATATATGTCCCGCCGGAAAGAACATTGTCAAGTAAAAAACCCATATGATTATGCCGTCAAAAAATAATTTATTCCAGTAATTTTCAGAGTTAGTTTCAGTTGACTAAAATCGAATTAATGTGTTTCCAATTATAAGATATTATCTCGAAATTATATCTCGAAAAAGTCTTTCATCTCAATCAAGTAAAATGCAGTCTGCTGGCTACCCCTGAACGGCTTGATGTGTCCAGTCTGTCAGGTATGACAAAGGCCTGCAGGCAAATATCAGAGCCGCGGGTGGGGGGGGGGGGCTGTAGACCAGGATCAACTCATCCACGGAAGGCAAGCTCAAAGTGTAAGCTCGTTATTGACGACAAAGTGGCTTCATTTCGCAGAGAAAAAGTTGTCAACTGTCGTGATTAATTGGAGGCGTTGTGCGGGATGGAATTACCAGGAGACCCTGCAACACGTCGCTGACTGGCAGGGCAAGAAACCTGTCGGGACCGAGAGCCCGATCCCGCGGGAGGGGACTGGATAGACGTAGACAGCAGCGCCGGGGACACGTCAGAGACGCAGGGGCCCCTCCGAGACTACCGCGGACATGGAGCCGATGTTGATTTGATGTTGGGGCGGCGTCGCAGACGCCGACCCAACATCAAATCAACATCGGTCCGATGGCTTAAGTTTTTCAGGAGGACACGGAAAGATCTCCGTTGAGACTGCAGACAACCCCGGGGTAGGTATCGGGGGGCACACCCAGGCAGGTTCTTACGGCCCCGGGGGGCGGGGTGCCTGAAGAGAGGACGAGGTGAGAGTTGACGCGGGGCAGACCTTCCAGCAGATGCGACCACCCGGCTTGATCCAGACGCCGGTCCAAAGCTGGCCGAGTGGCGGCCGGGATGGCGGACGATGGCCCGGCATTGAGCCGTGATCCCGCCGTGCTGGCATTACGGCCAGTGATTGCTCACCCCGGGTGATGTAATCCTGGGAGATTCCAGATATCCAACTTCCCGCTGCACGGGCACACGGCGTTGTTGCGACGTTGAATCAACGTCAATGACGTTGATTCAACGTCGCAACAACGTCGTGTGCCTAGTGGGCTCGCGGCACAGCGCCGGCTCAGCTGCGGACCATCGCAGGCAGGATCGGGCTGACGTTCGGCCAACGGCTGGGGTTTTATGAGTTCCCCGTAAGAAGAAGCAATGAACACTGAAGAGATTCATTCCCACCCTATAACCGGAGACCAGTAAAAATGTGAGAGTGGGTAGATACAGCATAGAAAGTACTAGAAGAAAACATAGCTCAATAACATGGGGGCCTTCATGGCGGGTCTTCATGTTATTGTACATATTATATCATATTTTCTCACAGTTCTTATTATGGTGAATCTAGGATACTGAAAAAGTTCATCTGTTTTTCAACAGATTTACGTATGCCAAAGTTGATAGATTACTGCCAATTTTTACCAATGCCAAATCATCATTGGTTAAACCAATGATTTGTTTGTAAATGTAAAGGTTTATATTATTACAGTCTGAAATCAAGTCTGAAAACTCATCAGCCGACTTTAAATGCTACCCCCTGGTCCCTGGATCAGTCTATTATTTCGTGTTGCATTTCAAACGGAGATCATACAGTCCTGCAGCCGATTCGGTGCATTGATCTTAAGGTACACATCTCTGTCCTATCAGGTACTCATTTACACCAGAGTCAAATGAAGCATGTAAGGGTAAAGTACCTTACCTAATGGCACAACATCGAAACATTACTCTAGATAGTGTTGAGAGGTTTGAAACAGCGCGACAGGCAGCGGAACGCGACACGCTCTAGCCACAGTACCACGGTCTTCTAGCTGGTAGCAAGGAATGTAGAAGGATACCCGCTAGAGGACCGTGGTAACGTGGCTAGATCTGTATCTGTATATTACGTGGCAGTACGCACTGTTGTGCTATCGCGCTGCGGGAGTAACTTAGCAAGGCCTGTTATCATTCATGATATCATTCATAGCCTTATGTGCATGCCAAATACTCCACGCTAGAGCGTGTCGCGTGTCGCGTTCCGCTATATTCCTTGCTGGTAGCCTCGAATATTTAAATAATCCACACTATTTACGTGGTATTTTAAGCTGGTTATGGTCGTGTCGCGTCTTTGAAATAGGGAGACGTCCGCTGGCAAGCCACGTGAGCAGATCGCATGGCGAGCATCAAACGTGAAGATTATAAGGATCGCGTTCAGTAACAGATAGCCTGACGTAATTGTCGTGTGGATCACAGGTTCCCCGCATGATCATTACAGACACGGAGGAGGGACAAGTTTGGATGACAAACGTCCAATTTGACGCCCGATACCTATGTAAACTGCCGTGGTACAGGGAGTGATTGACTCTGCGAGAGCTGCGCCTCGCATTCGTTTGAATCTGGCATTACTAACGCAATAGCCAGCTTCAAACGAATGCGAGACAGCCCTATTTTGTTAATTTAAATACGACACCTCCTATAATTTTCAATTGTTGTTTTATTTGAGATTTTGATTTGGTCATATGATATGTTTTAGTCGACATTATTGTTGAAAAAGCACATTTTGAATGCGCCTGCCAGCGTCGCCGACACTGAAAGGATTCAGTGTACATACTGCTGATTGACCGGGTTTCCGACTGGCTGCATGGTCACAGGTTATCATCACAATGTGTGCATTCCATATGGATCATCCGAGTGACATCTCTACAGATATATTTACATCAGCAACTTTGACAAAGCATTGGCGCAATAAGGATCCACCTTCGCACAACGCTTCCTTGTAGTGCATGTTCTCATCTCCTTTTTGGGTATGTTGTACATCCGCATATATTTCAACATCTTGTAGGCCTATATTAACCCTTTAACCGCCAAATTATTCAATATGAATTTTCACCCACTTGAAATTGTGTCTCGCTGACGCGATCCACAACTTCAAGTGAGTGAAAATTATTCAGATTTGACAAAATGGAGTTCAACTGTTTTCAAATCTCGCTGGTTAATATGTCATATTTTATCTTTAATATGTTTAAAATGTGGTACTTAATGTGCTAATAAAAAATGAAAACCCGAATATATGCGACACCGGCGGTTAAAGGGTTAAGAAAGATGCCTGTATGCTTGTTCAGTTCGATTTAGGTATAAGACTAAAGTATATGGATTGGTAAACCACAAATGAAGATGGATAAGTTCTGCTGAATTATTAAGCAATGACAAAGCAACGTGTATTGATATAGATTATTTGGTGACACGATATAGCTATACTTCACTGGAAAGCAAAAAGGCAGTATCTGCTTACTTGTCAAGTAAACAGATACTGCCTTTTGGCTTTGCACGGCAGTATAATACTTCACTGCAAAGGCAAACTACAGTAACTGCTT
The DNA here is from genome assembly GCA_964017125.1 of Flabesymbios commensalis. NCBI lineage: Eukaryota > Metazoa > Annelida > Polychaeta > Terebellida > Flabelligeridae > Flabesymbios > Flabesymbios commensalis. The sequence continues at coordinate 49,499,825 of OZ024902.1, read as the reverse complement.
ACTTTTTTAATACGCAGTTAAACTATAGTAACTTTTTAAGTAAGCAGTTATTGTATTTTGGCCTTGCACAGCCATATAGGCCTACACATTGTGTGGTAAAGAGTGGACACTTCGTACTAGTTAAGAAAAAACATTCAAAGACGCTTTTGGAGTTCTATCACAGACTAATATCACTAAATTGGCTAAATCATCGCCTTTGTAGTTTTGATTGCATATCTACCACAGTGGTCACGTACAGCCTTAAGCCGACACAGTCTTCTTATATGTCTTTATGATCTTAGCCGACAACTCAATCGCCAGCAGCTGGAATATATTACGTTCAGCTGGTGCTTGGCAGACTTTTAGCTAAACAGACAAAAAACTTCAAGAGGGTTCTTCGCCGGTCATAATGATTCTATCCGGCGCTGCACCGAGATTTTTTCAGCATCAGAGACATTGGACATAGCGATGAACCGACGCTGGATAAATGCCGTTCACTAGTTTGAAATATCACCCAGAAAACACAAAACATTTGTGTAACATTTGTACATCGTCGGCCCAACATCTTCGACGTTGGTCGCAACACTCGCAAAAATCCGCATGCACTGCAGCGGATTACATCAGCACTTGGCTGACATGCATATTATCGAAAATAACTTGTGTGCATTCGGACAACCAGAAACATCAGAACATTTTTCTTAACGTGTCCACTTTATCAAGATGCCAGACACGATATGCAGAGGTCGTTCATCGACATACAGGTTGATTTAAATCCACAAACTATATTACAAGGCCATCCAACTGAAAATGAGAACATCGTTCAAATTGTTGATACTTTCCTAACCAGTAGTGAACGTTTTTCTATTATAAAAAAGTAAACCTCTACGTCTAGATATTAGTTCTGTCCTGCGCTCGATTCGTGTGCAACTCGAAATGAAGCCTACAAGCGCGGATCCAGAGGGGGGGGGGGCGCACGCCTACCCCTTTTTGCTCCAAATTCTTTAAAAAGTCCCCTAAATTGGCCACAAAAGTCTTGGCAGTGAGCCCCCGAAAGCCACTGCGCCCCCTCCTTTTGCAAATCCTGGATCTGCCCCTGGCCTAAATACCAGTGTAGCTGCATAGCCGTCACCACAGCAACATTATACTGTCCTTTAATATTGTCCAGCCGAGAGGAACCTTCTATTACATTAATTTTGTTCCAATTGGTAAATACAAATATGTTTATACTAAGTTTGTTTGTGTTCGCTGGGTCCACCGGCATGTTAGGCTCTAAACCTTTTACCCGCCAAATTATTCACTTGGAATTTTCACCCACTTGAAGTTGTGTCTCGCTGACGCGATCCACAACTTCAAGTGAGTGAGAATTATTCAGATTTGACAAGATGGAGGTCAACAAATTTCAAATCTTGGTGATTAATGTAACTTTTTATCTTTACCAGGTTTAAAAGCTGATATGTAATGTGCTATAAAAAATGTAAAAAAACGAATACGGACGGCACCGGCGGTTAAAGGGTTAAGTAAGGTGTTAATGCGTCACTGTGGGTGGCACTCACTACATATTGTCTGCTTCAGGACGATATGAATCCTATGTCATGCTCACCGTCCCATGATTCAATATTTTATCTCCCTCATGCTCGGGAGGTTTTTCTCTCCCACTGCAGACTTGTGGCTGTTAAACGCACCCCCCCCCCCCCCTCCAGGAGATAATCACGAATTGATTTAAGATCTCATTGAATAGTCTATCCTGTAGGCGACTAACAAAATTAATAGGCTATTTTAAAAATCTTATTAACCAGATTTTTACACAAGAATTCCAACCGTTTGCTTCTTTTATTGTGTAATCAAGAAGGGGCCACTCTAGTAAGGTTGAATTTTTTAAAAATACATAATTCAGTCAGCACTTCATGCTTTTGTAATTCATTCCGAGGACGTTTCACCAAATCCAGGGTTGTCTATTTCGCTCGGTAGCAACCAATATTTGCAAATGTTCGGATCAGCTTGCGACAGATGTAGAAACAAGTACACGCCGAAAAGAGGACCACCGAAAAATGTGCAACCGTCTCCACAGAAAAAAACGAAATCTCTACTCATTCAATACAACGTCAATGATCCGTCCGTTTTTTAATTCATCAAATCTTTTATATTGAGGGGGGGGGAGGCATTGTGGCTTATGCGGTGTGGCACGGACAGGACGTTGATCCAGTGGCGTGCTGACACTGATCCGTACAAGAGGACTATACCTGCGCTCCAGCCATACATCACGCAGCTGATTCTACGAGAAAGGGTGAATGACGCATCTTCGTCTACGCCGGCCAGATACCTATTTATCAGGACCTTTTTAGTCTTCATCATTTTCCGTCATTGTCACTGGATCTGCCACGAGACAGTTTGACGTGCGCCGTCCTTGGAGGCCGCCCAGCGGCGTTTCAACGCCGGGCTAGTGTCTGAGACGTTGGTTCAGCGTTGAACCGACTTTGGTCGGCGTGGTCGCAGCTGGATTTTCTGGCGCTGTAACATCGCTGATTATTACGGATTGATGAATGCTGGGGGAATACCACAAGACCATCCTTCTTAAAACAAACAGGACGCGCCTGGGAATTACTGCATTCTCCAGATATCTGTTTATGGAAACTTTCTCTCCTCGTGCTCGTCTCCCATCAGGGAGATAAATGTTGTAAGCTGAAGACAATCGAGCTTACTTCAAATACGACTGGAACGTTTCGAACGAGTGAATGAATGAATGAATGAATGAATGAATGAATGAATGAATGAATGAATGAATGAATGAATGAACGGTCATTGTACAAAGGCATTAATTGCGGGAATTGTGCACATCCAAAAATCTTTGTTTTGTTAACAGCATTAATATGTAGAAAACAAATAAATGAAAATGAGTCTAACTCTAAACTAAGCTGTTACTGATGTCTGCGTTTGCATTGCAATAGCCTATACTTTAATCTAAAAGTTTGTAAGCGGTTCATATTGTGTATCGCACAATAAAATAAAAAATGGTGTTAAGAGGTGTGATACATATCCCATCTACATATTCTTACCAATAAACACAAAACATTTGCATAACATTTGTACAATGTTGGACCAACGAAGACGTTGGGCCGACGTTGTACAAATGTTTTTTGTTTACTGGGTTGCCATTGATTCACTTTACTACTCATTGGATTGTATAATTAAAGTTATTCATTTTCACAAAGTGGATCGAGGACAATTATTATGAAGCGACGATTTTCGGGGCATTGCCTCTAGAACAATATATTTTTCATCAGAAATATTTCACCATGGTGCACGTCATGTTCAAATTCATTTGTATTTGTTTTTGACTGAGACATTTTAAAATAATATCCCGGCAAACACAATACAATGACTCAATGTGGTTTAATGCAGTGCCACCGTCTGCGACCCTGGTCCAACATTGTGTCAACATCTTGTGTTTGCTAGGATAAAAACAGCAAACCTGGTTGACAATGATTTCTTGTTACTGATGAATGTCGACGACCAATTGACCAACATTTACTGGCAAAATTGGTCACCATTGGTGACCAGATCGAGGCTATCCAGCACCACGAGAAGTTGAACCAATGCTGGTGTAATCTTAGCCTACTGTCTGCGAGGCTGGTCCAACATTAAGCCAGAATTGAGTCAATGGGTTCCTGGGTGAGGCTCGGGATACGGTCAGTCATAACTGCTTTCTCCAGTATTAGGCGCATTATCCGCCAGGGTGTGGAAAAAGGGAAATGTGTGGGGAAACAGGCACCGTCAACGTAGCATTAGACAGATGGATGATGAATCTAATGTCAGATTAGGTCTCACGCTAGAACAAGCTAAGCTTGATCAAGCTCCTATCGGCATTAAAGAAATCAATCAATGAGGATTTGCCCAATTCAGTGTATTCAGCGTGTGAGGTTTTGGCAGCAGCGACCTGTCTTCATCAAACCGAATTTGTCTCCACTATATGAGCGTAATATTCACTCATTTCAAATGTATGTGAGGTGGTTTGATGAGTCTGCATCTCTAACCTTGTACTATATTATGATTTTTCTGCTTGTTCATCTCAGTCTTGCGATGATGATTCCATGCATGCATTAACATAATTATGCTTGCAGTGTGAAGATAAATGTATGCTTTCACGGTTCAAGCAAATGAAATGAAAACATAAAAGTAAAAAACTAAGTTATTTAATTTTAATTGAGATTAGAGTTTTTGTCAACTATTACTAAAAATAGCTGGTGGGCTAGTATCTTCAATGTTAAGATATATTTAAAGCAATATACAAGCCGACAGTGGCAGGACCGTTGAGACGATAAAACAAGCACAATCATATAGTATTTGTACTATATTTAGGGTATTGTGAAACGTTTTCTGTTTAACCTGTTAGGAGCGGCGGCGATCAACATTTGAGCGCATGAGAATTTCAGTTCATCAGTCAGCTTGTAAAGAATTAACAAGAGCACAGCCGCAAATTAGAATAATTGGCTAGCGTGGGATTGCTGGGCCAGAGAATAAACATCAGCTGGAATGTTTCATCACGGCCTATTAAATCCAACAGACGCATAATTACGTCATCAATCACACAGACCACACTGTGGTAGACTATCCTCAAATCTCAGAGAGACCAAACGCTACGAGATATTTTCAACTGCCCTCAAATACTCATGTCCATTTGTATTACTATTGTTTCTCTATTTCTAATATTAAACTGATGACAGACTGCATATATCAGCAAATCAATGATCAAACAAATGCATAAATACAATTTTTAATGAATGAATGAATGAATGAATGAATAAATGAATGAATAATGGATGAATGAATGAATGAATGAATGAATGAATGAATGAATGAATGAATGAATGAATGAATGAATGAATGAGTAAAATCTAGAAATATGAGAACGTCGTCCAAACATATTATTCAGACATACAGTGTAGTAGTTTGTCCACCGATGATCATTTTTATAACACACGTCAGTTGATGACCGGGTGGACACAGGCCCATCATCTCAGCAAACACAAATGAAATGAAATGAATGGGGTTTTAGACCACCTTTGTGCACATATATGTTAAACTGGACCAGGTGAACTTCCCAAGGATGGTGAGATGAATGAGATGACACCGTCCTCCAGACACAGGATTCGAAATTCAAACCTGGCGGTCTGGGGCTGATCTCGTTACTCATTGGTCACGGAGGCTCCCCACATTATTTAAGTGAGCAGAGAAGAAACATTTTGCTTCCTTGAAACTTGCATGCCAGAGCGGGGTTCGAACCCGGCAGCTTTGATCCACTGCACCAAGGCGTTTGCCCTCCCAGCAAACACAATAAATGCTCAACCTGGTGGACCAACACACCACCAACATCTCATGTTTTTTGGGATGATAATAAACTTGATGATCTGGTAGGCATATAGTTACAGGTGAAGACATATAGCAATTTATCTGGTTACAGGAAAGTGACGGTACGCAGATTAGTCCCTTATAGATCATGTGTTGTGCAGTCACAGGAACGATACATGCGGTACGCAGGCTGATCCCCATATACATCTCATGAGCAGTTACAGGAGCGAAACGGTACACATGTTTAAACCTTTTATATCTCATGTGCAGTTACAGGAACGAGACGGTACACATGTTTAAACCTCTTATATCTCATGTGCAATTACAGGAACGAGACGGTACATATGTTTAAACCTCTTATATCTCATGTGCAGTTACAGGAACGAGACGGTACACATGTTTAAACCTCTTATATCTCATGTGCAGTTACAGGAACGAGACGGTACACATGTTTAAACCTCTTATATATCATGTGCAGTTACAGGAACGAGACGGTACACATGTTTAAACATCCTATATCTCATGTGCAATTACAGGAACGAGACGGTACACATGTTTAAACCTCTTATATCTCATGTGCGGTTACAATAACGAGACGGTACACATCTTTAAACCTCTTATAACTCAAGTGCAGTTACAGGAATGTGACGGTACACATGTTAGCCTTTTTTTCCCCTTTATAGTTTCAGGAACGTGATGGTACGCAGGTTAGCTCCTCGTATATCTCCTGTGTAGTTACAGAAGTGTGATGGTACGCAGGTTATCCCCTTATATTCCCTGTATGGCTACAGGAACGTGACGGTACGCAGTTTAGCCTTTTGATAGAGGCACTAAGCAGGCCACCAGTCACAGCTTATTCATCATTAGTCCTTCTCAATGTCACTGGGGCATTGTGTCTCAAGACAAATCGAAAAACGTTTCCCTCCCACCCCTCCACCAGTACCGCCTTACATAGCCAAATCTCTGGAATTTTCAGCTGCGCACATCTTCCACCGCGGATAGCTGAAATCATCTCCATATACACCACGTAACGGCCATGAATAATGACTGATCTGCTAGGTCGCCCTGCAAAGCCAAAAGGCAGTAACTGCTTACTTGAAAAGTAAGCAGTTACTGCCTTTTGGCGTTGCACAGCAGTATGTGAGTAATCCTGCTTTTATTCTCAGAAGACTCACTCACGTCTGAATCTGGTTTGGTCACCCAGCAAATGCGAATCATAGGCCCAATGCTGGTTTAATGATGGGCCAACATCGCAGACGGTTGGCCAAGTTGGCCCATACTTCTCATTCTTTATCACTTCTGAATAATCTTCAATCTTCAGAAAGAAAGAAAGAAAGAAAAAAGTTAAAGCTATTGAGAAAGATGTATAGTTAAAGGGACCCCTTGGGACTAGACATTTTCAATGTTGTCAATTTTGAAAATTTAATTTATATGAAGCTATATAGCCTACTGATCTTAACTAAAAAACGAGATAGTTGTATTTCCAGGTCGTATATTGCCATGTAAACAAAACAAGTCAGCAATATTAAGCACTTTACATCACATATTCCCACGTATCAGACGGTAAGATCAGAGCAGTCGCCGCTAATTGGTGTCTCATAGTCAGGACACGGGAGGACACAAGACAAGACTGATTGTCTACACAACGCTGGGCCGATGCCATCAACATGTGGCCCAATGCTGTGAAAACATTCAATCGTCCTTCAGGTATACAAATAGTTTGTTTGGGTTACTTCTGGTTTCATAGAAATGTTGATTAAAAATATTTGTAAAAATATGAAAATTCTGAAAAAATAAAAACATGATCCGTGGGATACACTACTTCAGTGCGGAATTAAAAACGAAAATTGATGTCATCCCAAGGGGCTGCTTTAAGATGGGCAACTCTGAGGGTAAGCGATATAATAGTGGTAACTATAATTTTGATATATTAGATGTTTTAGCGGAAATATTATCATAAACCACACATTCCTTCTGGACAAAGATGAAGTGTGTCTATTTAAATAACTATTCGCTGCAAATTCTGTTTCTTGAAAGATATATCAGGCAAGACTGCAGCATCGATTCTTGGTGAAAGCGATATATTCTACTGAATGCAAACAAAGAAACTTCTTCCTCTGCTATTCAAGAAATGTTTTTTTCTCTCCCTTATTGCGAGGTGTTATTGAGCGATATTTTGATGTGATCAAACACAAATCCATTATACGGCCTAAATTAATTCAAGGGCATTGAAAATGCGGATAATGCAATAACGTTATCCAAACCAATCAATATTTGACCACAATGCCTGCCCAGGTCCGGGATGAATAAAAAAAATAGTGAATAGAGTCATCGTGGTGATCACGCGACACTGTCTGTGAAGATACTGTTATATTTGTGACCTGATAAAGATGGAGTTACATCAGAGCAATCATATAAGTAATGATTCCCAACAAAATTTATAAAGCTGACTGACTCTGACAGCTTATCTGGCGTGTTTTCACCTACCCATACATGTACTGCCAATCGGTGTTGCCATCACATACGTTTAGGGGTGCGTAGCTGTAGATTGTTGACAGCCTCACCCCAGCAAACACAAAACATTTGTATAGCATTTGTGCAATGTCGGTCCAACGTCGAAGACGTTGGACCGACGTTGTACAAATGTTATACAAATGTTTTGAGCTTGCTGGGACAATAGCCATTGACCACTCACCTAACTTTATTTGAAGCATTTGATAACGGAGTGGATATTGCAATTCAAAAAGCCTGCATTATCAACAAGTACAATTGGCTCCGGTTTCAGCAGGATTTAAGGCAAAACTTAAGTTTTTGCCTGAGTGATTGGTTGATACTTGATCACGTGTTTATATTTTTAGACAACGATGACGGTTAATGAAACCGTGTCCACCCCAATGAACATCTTAAAATTAAGATTATCTCAACTTTATCTTATTCACATTAGAAAAATTAAGATGATTTTAGCAAATGGAGAAAGTTTAGATAATCTTAGTTCTAGGATTTTTAGTGGGATGAACCCCCGGGGCAAATAAGATGAAACCACGTGCTTCAAATCCCTGTAACAATGGAGAGTAACACATGGGGGAGTTTGCTGTGTACGCTCGAAATCGCCGGGACAGATAGCCTACCATGGTCGGCGCATCCTCAAGCGCATTATTGCCAGTACGTCATCATTTCTTAATGAACCTTCACATTCTGGGCTATAAACCGCGCGCGCTCTCTACACCAGCGACGGCAGGCTCGAACCCAGCGCCGATCCGATGTTGGGACAGCGTCGCTGACGCTGTCCCAACATCGGATCGGCGCTGGCTGAAAATCGCCATAAATCGCGGTCCCGGGTCCCCACGTGCGGCTGGCAAAAACTGCACCGCTGTTAGCCTTTGTTTCTCACCCCTCTAAAACAAGTGGATCTTGGGAGAATGCTAAATCAATATGGCCGCCGCCGGTTTTGTTTCCATGCCGACGTGGAAGCTGGTCTGGCAATGGCAGCGTCAGGCGCCGACACGGTGTTAGTCGCCTCGAGACATGGCATCAAGCATTAAAGACGACAGGGTAGGAATGACACCAACCACCAGTATTTTCTAATTCGCTGAGATTTGTTTGCACAGGGGATTTTCTGTCGTTGCTCACGCATCTCATGGCTGTCGGTTTTTTGTTGAAATAAATAGTCGGTCAGCATAGGCCTATCACCACCCACACCTGGACAAGAGACAACGAGAGTCCCTTTATGACGCTAATACATTAGTCCAATACATTATCGGTCCGATAACGATATGTAGGCTGATGATAATTTTTCGAAATATCGCAATAAAGAAAAGCTACTCTGTGAAGTGGAGAATGTTCTTTTAATCGATAACTTCAAAAATACTGGTATTATTTTAAAGAAGATTCCCCTGTAATGCAGCATTCGTTTCTTGGTGGCAATACAGCAAATATATGCACAGTGGATATCGTTCCCCTTGGAGTTTGAAGGTGCTAAACTGCCACTTTATAAAGTGGCTGATTAGCACCTTCTAACTCTAAGGGGACGATACGCTTTTAGTTTACAATATTATTGTATCAGTGTAGCCCTATCATGTATATACTTACAGTGATATACACAGCTGGGTATTGTGTCCAAATATAGCTCGACCAAACGAGAGGTAAACTAAATCCTGACTACGTCCTAGCATTTGCAAGATAAAGCGTCCTACAAATGCTTATGCTTATGGGCGGGGGCCCTTGTGTAGTGGTTAAAGCTGCCTGCTTGGAAAGTCGGAGATCGCATCCCGCTCTGGCATTCAGGTTTCAAAGAAACAAAATGTTTCTTCCCCAATCACGCGTAAAGATTCAATATTGTGGGGAGCCTCCTCTCAGACCGCGAGGGTTTGAATTTTAAATCCTGTGTCTGGAGGGCAGTGTCATCTCATTCATTTCACCATACTCAGGAGGTTCTCCTGACCCAGTGTAGCCTATATGTGCACACATGTAACACCTTCATTTCATTTATTTTTCAATGTTTATATCATGTTTTCCAATATTTACACAGACGGAACAGTTTGTTCTTTATTAGGCTTCATACGGGTTAAAATAACATGAAAAAACAAGCAGTAACAATTATTACAATTTCCTAAAGCCTAATTGATGATTTTCATTGCTAGCCGTATTGTATTACAGAGGAAAGACTCTACATGGCCTTACAGGAAATGTCGCTGTACGGTAGAATTAAGTCTAAAACCTTTCTTTGTTATACCATCCCAGCAAGCACGAGACGTTGCACCAATATTGGTTTAATGTTGGGCCAGCGTCGCAGACGTTGGCCCAACTTTAACCCGACATTGGTTCAACGTCTCGTGTCTACCGCGATTATTCCCGGTAAAATCTTGATGAACCCCCTTTTCTTAATGTGTAAGGTAGATCCGTGATTTTAGAGCTTTTGCATGCCACTTACATGACCAAAATAGAGTGGTTTTCTTTTCTCATTTGCGGACTAATCAGACGTGGTATATGGGGGATGGCATACGATCAGCTAGTTTGTCAGTCCACCTAATTAGTCCGCCCGTACCTCGCGTGTCCTTCCTTATCGGAGTAACCCTGGTGACCCTTTACCTGCTAGCAACCCCTGAATGCGTCATCTGGCATATTTTGAATACAATCATTTCTTTATAAAATAACACTAACCATTAAAATTATGACACATGGAGATTTCATTTAGATATATTGCGCTTAAAAAATGTGTAATTTTTATTTACTATGATGTGGATATAGTACTTCACAGCTTGCAGTAAATGCTATTTTTGTTCAAATTTCCTGGTGGACGAAGGGTTAAGAGACAGCTCACGTTGTTGTCAGTTATTAGTTTTAAGAAATATTCTTTAGCTATACTTAAGTTTTAAATCTGGCCTGTTTTATCAAATAACAGGTACAACTTCTCAAACTTTGTATCCCCCCCCCCCCTGAATCTCTGGACCATTAATGGAGGTGGGGGCAGTTGTTCATTTATTTTAAATCTAGATGGTACTAAGCCATTATATGGACTTTGAACTAGAATAGTTAAACAGTTCAGCTCAATTGTTTTAGAACTTTACGTTTATTATTAAAAAATGGGGTCGAAATGAATATTTGTTTTATTTACTTGATTTTAATCAATTATGTTTTTTTTTCAAAAAGTGTACAACTTGTCTTTTTGAACTTTTTGAACATTTTCTGACTCCACGTTTCTCTGAGTTTCCGGAGCCATGTGTTTGTAGCTAAGCATGCTACAACTCCGCACCGAGCAATTGAGCTTACAACAAACAGTCAATAATATTTAGTGAGACCCTATGCAAAGCGTGCGCGTATGAAATGCATGTACCATAGATATACCGTCAAGTCGTATCGCGACTTTAGAGTAGTACATATTTCCTATCTCGATATAAAAACAAGTCATTCTCTGGAAAACAACATTTTAAAAATGTATACAAGTATTGCAGATTATATAATCCGAAAGGAAAATGCGGGGAAAATAACATTTTTGCTTTATGAAAAAAGACAATTCGTCATAGCATAAAAATATATGTCACTGGCTGTTTTGGTAATAACACGGGTACATTGTAATAATAAAATTACCTTACATACTTATTTGACATTATAAAATCCCATTACAAGTCTAATTATAAAAGAAATCGACAAAAACTGCCGCGGATTATCCATCAGATGTGGGCCAGTGCAGGAAAATACCTGTTTTTCTTTATAAAAAGAAGAGAACGTGTGATCAAGTTGAGCTGAATGGTTTTACAATCACGCAGTGCTCATGTGTATCAAATGGCATGTAAACCCCCTACCGACCCGTACGTGTGCGGTAGCATATGTACGTGGTGTCATCACGAAAGAAAAGATGTTTTCCTCGAAAAAAAACCCCAGCTGGTGGTGTGTTCACAGCCCGGCGTCGGGGTAACGCCGGGCCAGCGTCGCAGACGCTGGCCCGGCGTTACCCCGACGCCGGGCGTACCCCCGTCGCGCGGGACATCTCACTGTAGAGAGCGATCGTGTGGTAACAGATTATGATTGATGGCGGCACCAGAACAGCCATCTATTCTGTCCTGACGGCGGGATTATCATGGAAGATTTACACGGGAACACAGCAGGGATAGACGTTGCACCGGCACCGAAGGAATTAGAAAATACAAGCACCAGAGATGATTGTGGATATTCAGTTTTCTTTACAGGGGATTATATTGAGATTACAAACAGTTGTCCTTAGTTTCGCGCGATGAACACTTGTTATCGTATAGTTAGAGAGGTCACATTATAGGGATGTAGGCTATTGGTCTTTATGCTATGGTACTTTTCCATGTTTTCAAATGGGTCGACAGATTTTACATCACGCTTCCCGCACGTCGCTCCATTTTTGGTCATTTTGTGTCACAGGGGATGGATTTACTGTCATGCGCACACTGAAATGCGATCCGTTAGAATACATAACAGTCACGTATAGTAGTATCACCCACCACGCTCAGCACACTGGACACATTATATATACAACATATAATTTAGGTGCTCTGTTGTAGCTTTAGAAATCTACTTAACAATTGTTACCTGGTAAGGATAACCACATTTAGACTGTTTGTATCTGTAACCAAAGGATATAAGATATGTACTTGCATGGTGCTGGTATTTATGGTATTCTGTTTATCGAGAAGTGAAAAGTGTTACATGAACATTCTGCAGAATACTGTAAATTACTGATTTCGTGCACAATCCTATGAAACTCAATAGCCTTTAACTGCAATGTTTTCACCTAGCAATATAATATGATGAAGTATGGAAGAAAGGATTCATATAACACTATTTGCACCGAGTAGCCATTCCAAAGGGTTTTCGGTGACGTCACTGCGTTTCACAGAATAGGCATTCAATTATATTTAGGTTTACTGCGATACTCGAATGTCCGCCTCATGTGACGAAATCATCCCGCCGTAACCAAATACATTAAGACCAACTTACAGTGATTGAAAGAGTGGGACATAACGAAATGGTTAGAACGTGGCGCAGCTTTGCCGATGTCGCTGCCTGTCGTGCGATTTTGAATTCCGCTTGGTTCAGGATTTTCAGAGAAATGTCATGTTTCTACCCTCTCAATCTTGGGACATTGTTTCGATGTTGTGTCCTTGGGCGTGGCACCTCATCATCAAATGCTTCACTTGACTCAGGTGAAAATCAGTACCTGGTAGGACAGAGATGGCAATGCGTACGATAAGTTCAATGCGCCTAAATGGCTGCAGGACTGCATGCTCTCCGTGGAGTTGAAATGGCACACGAATGAACAGGTCCAGTGACCATGGGCGGTAAAATGTAACAAGTCTTCAGGCTTTATTTCAGACTATAAACCTACAATGTCATGTTTCTCCCCTCTCAATCTTGGGACATTGTTTCGATGTTGTGTCCTTGGGCAAGGTACTTCACCCTCAAGTGCTTCACTTGACTCAAGTGAAAATCAGTACCTGGTAGGACAGAGATGGCAATGTGTACGATAAGTTCAATGCGCCGAAATGGCTGCAGGACTGCATGCTCTCCGTGGAGTTGAAATGACACACGAATGAACAGGTCCAGTGACCATGGGGGGTGAAATGTAACATGTATTGAGGCTTGATAACCAACACCTTTACAAAATCAGTTATTTTTATTTTTGCTGCCTTTTGCTGTTGATTACTGTGAATACCGGTACTTGAACAGTCGTAGTTCCCAGATAATTACACTCGTCGCCATTTCCAACCGAGATGAAGAAAAAATGTTCTGATTTCATGACAGACTCACACGATACAAATGAAATGAATCGGGCTTTAGGCCACTTTTGTGCACTTATCGGCTAAATTGGGTCATGACTCACACGGTACACTGACCTAATGCTGGTTCATGAACTGGAAGTTGTGTCTCGCTATCGCGACCAACAACTTCAAGTGAGTGAAAATTACTCAGTATGACTATAATCTAATTTGAGACCATACAGTTTCGAATTTTTATGTTTAATAACTCGTTTCCTTACAAATATCAGTGATTTGATCATCTACTTAAGCATGTTAAGCGGATTAAAATATTTAATATATTTAATAATTGTAATACTTGTAATAATACATTACACTCTGTTATGCAGGGAAGGACTATTGCCAGATGCAGGTGTTCAACGCGAGCTGTCCCTCTGGACAGGTGATCCTGATGAAGAGCGCCAGGTACGGACGCATGAAGCTGGGGGACTGCCTCACCACCGACATCTTCATAGGATGCAGCGACGACATCCTGCCACAGCTTGACCAGCGCTGCTCGGGCAGGAGACAGTGTGAGATCAAGCTGCCGGACCAGACCTTGCACGAGAAGCTCTCCTGTCCCAAAGACCTTATGGCCTATCTGGAGGCCGAGTACTCATGTGTGCAAGGTAACATGTCATGTTTTCATGTAATTTTTACCAAAAAAATGGCACTTGAAGTTATGAAATATTTCGTCGTAAATGCTTAGTTAATGCAATTCAATTTGCGAGATGCTTATTATTATTTCAGAAATTGAAATGTTTTCCGTCTTCATTTACAGCTGGAAATTACGTTTTTAGTTCATGCACGAATATCTACTGCACTCTAATAGAAGTGTAAATGCCCAAAAATCTATTGAGATTTCCCAACCATGTGGTGGCCCAACAACCGACGTGTAGTCTGTGTGTACTAGGCCTACATAGTAGAACCACCACCCTGTATGGATAAGAAAGTTTATTTTAGAACCGTTTTCAAACTGCAATGGTGATATTTGCAAAGGTCTTGTATTCTCTACTGTACTCAAATGGTGGTAACGTTACATAGTTTAGCAACAGTAGGTTCTTGGCTGTGCTCTTCGCAGTACAGCAGTACTTATGTATGTGGAGAAAGCTGCCACAGAGTTGTGGAGGGTAACTATCCCTTACTGTACTTTGGTAGTATTTCAAAGGGCACTCTGTAGAGCTATTGATATTTTGTGACCAAGCTGATGGGGTTAATTCACCTTGTTTCCCCCTGGTGATAACTGTTAGAAAAAGGGCTGACATTTCCACCCTCTGCCCTCTGGTGATGACTGGGGGAATCAGTCAGCGCTCATCTCCGCGGTGGGGGGGGGGGGGGTATGGTAGGGGGGGCATTCATACAATATAGATCCGCAGCCTTTACGTCACTGTTTTTTTCTCGACATAATTATTGACGGTGTGGAAACAGCGCGGAGTCCGTGGAAGGTGCCAAATTACAGCCTGATGGATCATTCCTGGTTGACCGGTGTAAAGTCCTCAAGAAATAATCAAATAAGAGCGTCCTCACAATCGCTACCCATGCAGACAACGCCGGCTCAGTGGTGCGACAACGTCGAAGACGTTGTCGCACCACTGAGCCGGCGTTGCCGCGCGATGTCTTGATAACCTGTCCGTGGAACAAGATAACCGCAAACAGAGTGAGGTACATGGAAGAGCATGAAGAGCCATTAGCAGATGAAAAACGCATAAATAATTCAGTGAAGTGGCGGCCCGACCCGACCGGGACAGCTACCAAGCCTGCAGTCCTATCACCATGCTCACCCACCGACATATGTTGGTCTGCGATATTCAAGGTTTCGCTCGGGACGGGTTTTAAATTATTTACCCGGGTGAATAATATACTGGCTCACTCTGAAAAGTTGGCCATGTAGTCGGTGCTCGTATCATGGAGATAGTAAAGATTATCTGCATGCTCGTACACGGCGGACGCGTACATGGATTGTACAAAAAAACCCGGATCAAGCGTACCAGCGTATTATAAAGGCAGATTGTTTTCGTAGGACCGAGCTCAGATGCCAAGAAAGTTCCACCTGACAGTGGTCTTTGTATCATACTCCCGCTCAGATACGGTGTTCACATCTGGATCCTGGCGGTGAAGTACGTTACCGTTCGTCCACAGCAGAGACTATTCCAGACTGTGCCTTATACGTTAGTATAGTTATGATCCATGTAATGAGCTGGTGGGATGACTGACATTGTGTTGTCCTGATGCAGAGAGAGCCAGTCAACGTGACCCGGTGGACTAGAAATCAAAGATTAACGCTGTTTCAACGCGGGGACAACGTCCCTGCTTCTCGTGCCAGCCTAATTCTGTCTTATTGCCACGGACTCCTGCGCTGAGTTGTGCGTTTTTCTGGCGGTACAGACTGCAGGCCCCTAATCTCGGTTTCTCAGGTGGCATTTCGTGTCCCACACGCCGCGTCGAACCCTGTCACACAGCAAAGACAAAAGGCACTAACTGCTTACTTTTCTAGTGAACAGCTGCAGCCTTTTCGCATGCCAGAATATTTCTCACCTTTTCACTGGCCGGGCACAGAAAGGCAACACCATTCGTCGAATAACACACCATAAGCGACAAAATTACAAGACGAGGAAACATTCACGTCTGTGGTTTTTTTCTGTCCACATTCCACTGACCTTTATAAAAACCGACGTCTCTGCTTTAACCTCTTCACTTCCAGGCCGAAGTGCATACCAGGATCCACGGATCCTGGTATAACTATAGTAAATCCGACGGAAATTTCCGTCATGTATGGTTACATACATTGACGAATGACGACGGAAATTCCCGTCATGTATGGTAGTGAAGAGGTTAAGTTATCTTCTTCCTCGACGGAAGAGGAAGACGGGCGCGGACGTCAAAAACGGATGTGTGTGAACGCTTCTCTGTACTTGTCCTCATCTGACCTCAATTTAGTCAGCCATGAAATATGGGGTGGCGCAAGTGACAACAGTTTCGAATCTTTTTTTTTTGTTTTAGCCTGACGTGTACCAAGGCCTACCATGGAGATAGCAAATAGATCTTTTGACACAAGTAAAATATGTTTAATTAATTTGTATCTGTCACCACCAATTAGAAGTTATATTCGTTCTACTAACACCATGGGACTACAATTCTCAAAATAGATAGACGGATAATCAATTTGGGGGAACATATTGCAAAGGGGGACTACTTCTCACCAACTTTATTAATTTAACAACTCTGGTAATGATTTAAAATTTATCATCTAAATATAAAAAGGATGTTGGGCTTAGGTAGGTATTTCATATAGTACTAACAAGATAAATAACAAACAATCAGTGAGACAATAATAATTGATTTAGTTGAATTCGCATCTTGGTGGTAAATTTCATTATTCACATTGTAGCCCAATTTCTCAAATAATTATCTATAAAAAATAATCAAATCATTCTCCTTGATTAATAATTCCAAGTTATGTGCAGATTTTATCAGCAATATCAGATAATGATCAAATGATAAATCAATGCGTATGAAATTGAAGCACATCAGTACAAAATCTAAAATGAAAACAGCTCACGCAACACTTCAGCAGAATATTTGATTTATTATTACTCAGACCAAATCATGGTATGGGGTACAATCATATAATGTACAAAATCAGTTAACAAGAAAATTCATCAGCAACTTCAAAAAAATACTAATACAACTGAAATCCGACACAGTGAACATAAAAACAGTAAAACATTATATATCTAAAATAGTAAAGCAGACATAATTTAAACAATTTCTTCAAACATGTTAAATGCGTGCTTAAGAAAAATAGCAACATTGGTCATAATTTTTCTATTATACACTTTCATAAAGGTTACAAATTTAAAAACACCAGTATTTTTTACGTAATATGTAATATACGCTATAACACAATTTACGCCTATCTCCAGCTAACAATTTTGCCCAAAAAAGCACCATTCTTGATTTCACAACATTAGACAATGGTTCTCTACCCAATTCACCATATACCATACAACAAGGTGTTGATGGTTTCACTCGTAAAATATATTTGCAATACTTAAGATGTAGTTTCTTAAGTTTATCAATATTGTTATCCCCCCAGATTTCACAACGATATAGAATCACTGGAACAACTAATTGGTCAAACAGTTTTAACTTAATATCAATAGATGAATTAAAAATTCTCATTTTAATAATTACAGCATACATCGCTTTTAAACCTTGTAAGTATTGATAGTCAATCAAGCGGTGAACTTTCCATTGGAAGAAAATAATATCCCAAGGTACTTAAATGAGTTCACTATTTCTAATTGATTATCACTGTAATAAAATATAGGTAAAAAACCATAATTACGTTTCCGGAAAACAATAACCTTTGTTTTCACATTATTAACAGTTAATTTCCACAGTTTACAATATTTTTCAATTGCATTAATACCTTCTTGTAGCTCATGCGGGGTATATTATATGAGGTCGACTAAAAAATCACATGGCACTATTACGGCGAGATCGCAAAATTCGTCTCAGTATCAGGTGGGGTTTGTTTTTGATATCTTTCTGCCTTTAACCGCCAAATAAAAAAAAATATTTAAAAATTGTGTCTCGCTGACGCGACCCATAACTTCAAGTGAGTGAAAAATATTCAGATTTGACAAAATGGAGGTCAATGAAATTGAAATCTTGTTGATTTATGTTACGATTTATCTTTGAGATGTTTAAAGGCTGATATTTATGCGTCACTTAAAATCTTTGGTTCGCAAATTCGAAACATTACCAAGTCTGTATCATTTAATATTGAAGTATATTTATATTAATGTTGATAACCTTGATGCTTATATTCAATCCAGTAATAATAAGTGTTGAGCAACATTACAGTCCTGCTTGAACAAGCTATATTTTGGACAGAGTAACAACGAAAACACACACTAATTTATATCTACGAGCAGTTTCTAAATAAAGATTTGTGTGTGGTTTTACACATTTACATGGCTGATTTTCAAAACATCAATTATTGCTTTGTGTTTAATCACGTAAAGCATGAGAGCACATGTGAAAACAAAACAAAACAAATAGGTACCATGGCAGGGAAACCCCTTACAGTAGAAGCACAGGGAATTCTCGATTCCAGCGTGGTACACCCTCGCACGCTTCACCATCTTTAATGAGTTAAGAGTCGATGCTTACACTCCGTCGTCAAACGTGGCTTGCAGAGATAGCATAAGAAATCAGTGTACTGGTTCAAAGGCAAACAGCAGTAACTGCTCACTTTTCAAGTGAGCATTTACTGCGATTTGCCTTTGAACTGCAGCACGGGTCAGAGAAGCATAGACCCCAGAAACCATCCCAAGCTGCATCGGTTCCATCACAGCGCCAACCGCTGTTTCTCCCCGCCAGATAATCGTGAAACTAAATTTTAAGAAATTTTGAAAATCGTAGAATCCCTTTCTGCACTAAAAATAGATGCGTCTGTGCAAGCGAGACATCCCTCTGACTGCTTCCCGCTAAGATTGTCGCGTGCTCGCATCACGACTGATCGCCTCCAGCCGAATGTAATATACGGAGGCACCATTCCCGCGGCCAATTGGGTTCACGTGATTGACAAAGGGTGATAAGAGGCCATCGGGGCTCTAATTTCGCGGACATAATAATCAGCGGGGGACATTTTTTCTTATCGGCAGAGGTCGTGCCACTTTATTATTCCGTCAGTGTCCATTAACCCCGGAAATTAGGTGCCTATCTATATGCCCGCTTGTCTTGATTTGAAACCGCAGCCGACCTTGGGGTGCGCGGCCGTGTCTTCTGTGATTGTAAAGGCCGTGCATGCAGCCTCCTCAGCAATCAGTGTTCACATTCCCATCTACACGTTTCCATCCACATCACACGTAATTGTGTCACATTTTGACAGTTCCATTCCATTTTCTCAAGGAAAAGACGTGGAGGCTGCCCCAAGAATGACTCAACACAACATTGAGCTGATATTCCTTTATGTTTGAACAGTACTTTCTGTTGGGCAAACGTTGTGTTATCACGTTATAATGGAATGGCTTAGAGGTGAAGTGATTCAAGTCCGCATTTTCTCATTTTCCTATAGAAGGCTTTAAAGGTAAAATCAAGTAAAAAAATATGTATTTCGTTTTTAATCCCACTTTGATAGCTTTATAATTTGAAGCATACGGAAAGGTATGCATTGGGGTTTACTATTCATTCCTGCTGGCAGGTATATAGTTATCAATATCGCAAAACCCATTTCTGGCAATTTTTGATTAATTTTATTTCATAAATAAAATTTTGAAATTTAGAAATATAAATTTCTTTATAAAAGTCACAAACTAGCGTAAAAACTGATCAGTGTCTCATTATCTTGATCCCGTAACAAATTGGTTATAATTGGCATACCATAGACAGATCCATATAAGGGGTGTTTTATAACATTTCAGTTGCCATTTTCTGTATCAGAGGTAAACTGATCCTAGTAAAAAAATCCCGATGTAAACTGGTGGACTTGGATCACTTTACCTTTGAAGAAAAGTATCAATTTTGAAAGTAACAAATATATGATTAATAAGTTTCGAAATTTTTAACGAATAACTTGGATTTTTTAGTATATTAATTATTTCCTATATATTTACCTTTCCCAAAATGGCACAAACGGAACAAAATCGAAATTTGAACTTGGATCACTCTGAGCCACCCATTATTGAAATGCTTCATCAGGTCGTTACATGATATATCTCAGCAAGTACGACCTCGAGACAGTAAATCGATGTTATTTTACAGTAGGACCAGCGTCGTAGGCTGTGGCCAGGCAGTAATACGACATTGGCTCAATGTATCGTGTTAGCAGGCTTGCTCCATGTCCACTGAATTCTTGTATCACCTTTGTTCATTCTAATTATTATGTTATGTTAGCAGTCAAAGTTTTTCCTCTGGTACATTTTTTCTTACTTAAAATTAAAATAGTAAAAGAGCTAGACCTGAGAAAAATGAGTCCGTACAACCCACCATACTGACAAAATCTGTTTATATATTCTGCTAAAGCAAACCTTCCTCATCATTTATAGGGTGGGGGTAAAGTCA
This sequence comes from Flabesymbios commensalis, assembly GCA_964017125.1. Classification (NCBI taxonomy): domain Eukaryota; kingdom Metazoa; phylum Annelida; class Polychaeta; order Terebellida; family Flabelligeridae; genus Flabesymbios; species Flabesymbios commensalis. Next base: position 49,479,168 of record OZ024902.1, on the reverse strand, counting down.
AATTGAGGTATCATTTTTTTATTTTGACCGCTTATATGGGGGTACCCTCAAACCTGTCAGGAATTAGGGGTTAGGGTTACGTAAACGTCTGTCATTGTTATTCTGCTTAACCAATCGACACACGCGATATATCATATAACAGATAACTTAACAGACTTAACAGACTAGTCAACATGGTCAGAGGGAACAACATATTAAAACATAATTATTGTGCATATCCATTTCTGGCCTATGTTTTCTGAACCAGATATGCCTATGCTTAAAAAATAGTGTTATTTGTATTTAGAAATGTCGCATATTTTGTTTTAATGGGAAAATATTGCAGCATTTCATCAAAATGTGTGGCTTTAGTCAGAGCTGACATCTGAAACATTGAAGTTTCCTCGGTATTTTAGTGTATAATTTGCAATTCACTTGTTTTCACATAATAATGGGTGTGCTTAATTAGAATCTGTCGGATAATATTCTATATTTGGTGACCTTGACCTTCAAATAAGCAAAACATAAAATGGCCGCCAAAATGTGAATAAATCCCCGTATATTCTTTGGTTTATCACACATGAAAGCACAATTTTTGGTCTCTGTAAGATTTTTAATTCAGAAACTTATTTCGAGTGTCATTGGAAAGAAAATACCTTTATTTGACCTTCAAATTCAATACGTCCGCCATTTTTTAATATTTACTCTCACTATAAATACACCACTAAATATGCTGACGATAGTATGACTTACTCGTAGTAACTGAGTGAGCCAAGAATAAACATTACTGCCGAGTAAATATTGAATTTTTTTTTTAAAATGGCCGCGACATTCAGTCTCAAATGTAAAAAAAATTACTATCAAAATGTAAATGACACCTCCTTTTCGGTTTGTCGCACGGAAATGCTTAATATATTAATCTTTTTATGATTTGGGGACCGAAGCACTCATGTTCGATGTTTATTTATCATTGCCTGATTTATATTTTATCGTAGAATTTGAGATGGACCGCCATTTTACATATTTACAATTAAAATCATGACGTCATTCCAAATGCGGAGCACAGCAAAGCATGTTAGAATGTATTTTAATAAACCTTGTTTCGAATGCTTTGTAAGCAAATCTGTCGTATTACCTAGTTTATTTTTTAATTTCCACAAAAAAAACGTTTTTTCTATTATTTTATAGTTAATATACCTAAAAACGATATTATTTTGTTCTGGTGGTAACCATTTTAAATTTGAAGGTCAAATAAAAGTCATTTTGATCGAAAAACATGAGACATAAATTTGTCAACTCCAAATCATGCAGAAACGCGACATTGTGCGTTTATTTGTCGGAAAAAGGGAGAAGAGATGTGGTTTAGGCAGCCATTTTTGTTTGTCAAATTTGAAGGTGAAGGCAACTATATATAGAAGTTTATGACTGATTCGTATTCAGCGCGCCCGAATTATGTAAAAACAAGTGCAGAACAAATTATACACTTAAATGCCGAGAAAAGTTCAATGTTTCAGATTTCAGCCCAGGCTAAATACACACATTTTCATAACAGGCTGCTATATTCTTACAATGAAAAATATATATCAACATTTATAAAACTAAATACCACTGAGTGTTAAACAAATACATATATGAGTTCAGAAAACATACGCCACATGGACATATGGGCAATAATTATGTTTTATTGAGTGGTTTTCATTGACCATGATGACTAGTTCGTTTTGTTGATGATTTTGATTACTTCCTACTACAAATTATGTTTCAACGTCTGTGGAGATATGACTGTTCACTCCACAGCAACATGCAATATATCATTGTAACGGCAATTGAATTTCCATGTAGAGATTGGTAAACTAGAACAGCAACAAAAGAGGTTTACGTAAGTCAACCCCCAAATCTAAACAGGTTTGGGTGGTCTCAATGACAACTAGAATATATCAATAATCACTAGGACCGTATGCTGAATGAAGTGAGCTCAGTCCCATTAAAGTTACACTAATGTAACCAAATTGTTCTTACTTTTTTCTCAATACATTGTTAATTCTAGTAATATAAAACATTTTTAGCCAATACACGTAGTATAATTTCTGCTTTATTTCTTGTACAGATTTGAGGAGAAAATCCATAGCGGATTTACTATCGACATGTCACTTGGTCAAAGTTGGTATATATTCACAATACACAATGTGACATAAGACCAGACGGATCCAACATATAGATAATTGAATACTGAGTGTAGTGATACCAAAAGTGTAGAGATTGATACACTCATTGCAAAGATATGGCTATTTTTCGAACTTGACCTCCACTTTGACAAAACTAGCGAAAAACACCCCCGTGTCAGAAAATGGGCTGTACAAAAAACTGATACCACAATTCTACTTTACGCCCACCCTGTAAATGACCTGGGAGGTTTGCTCTAACATATCATACAATCAGATTTTGTCAGTATGATGGGTTGTACCAACTCCTTAAATAAGGGTCCTACAGGAACCAGCTCTTTTACTATAAAGTGGTAAATCATGTTCACCTGAAAAGGAAACCCTGAGAAAAGAAGGGAATCTTTAAAAATAACCTTTCCTCGTCTGTTTAATTCTTCATTGAAACCGTTTTTTGTTAATTTCCGCATTCGTGTCGTTCGACCAGCAGTGTCAGCTATGTGCTAACAGAAATTAGGATTTTTTTCTGCAAGAATGTACACTGCTGCTCAAAAGTTTGCCGTTTGATCTCATTATTCGTAAAAGCTATCCAGAAACATGATCAAATCATATATATGTAGCCCTTTTAAGCAGAAATGCTAAATGTAATAATCATAATGTATGTGTAACATAATGTATGTGTAACAAGTTGTATAGACAATTGTTGGTATTAAATATGCTGCATTCTAAATACGAGAAAAGATGCTGTATTCTAAAGACGAGAAGGGTTTCAAATACACACAGGGTATGTGTTGCCTATATAACCCGTATGCCCCTTATACACCGTATTATATCTATTTTACATATTAGCGCGGACACGTAGCTTCCAAAAGCATGAATATAAATGGTGTCTTCAACAAATTACAATTATGTGCTTAGGCAAAGTTTTTGGAGCATTCAAGATCAGATTTTACAATAATTAGAATCGAAATCTGCAATAGTGTAACCAGTTTTGTTTGTCGAAAACATTATAAACTATACATACATTCGTATTTGATTGAAGTTTAGATACACCATTATTCATACAGCTACGTGAATAACGGTAATATTAAAAAATACATCATCTAATTGTTATCCCATAACAGGGCGGGAATTGACAACACAATTATCACCATGTTATTAAAAATGAATAAAATCCATCCTTGAAACGAATCCGATTATAAAATATTTGATTAGCAGGCTCAGGGACTATTTTTCCCGTTTCATTTATGTAAATTATCCTTTTGCAATTACTTTTTTGTTGTAGTTTTTACCGCCAGAGACTGTCGTCACAACAAGCCAGTGCACGTTTCCCCGTCAGATAAGGACGGTAAAGGAGGGGTGTACCTGACCAGCCTGGGAGTCCAGACCTCGGCACCGGGATCTCCACAGTGTCCTTGGATCCTTACAGCACAGCCAGGACAGTTCCTCAAGACATACCTCATGGACTTCACCAATGGCCTCGAGTATAAGGTCGGTTTCTGTACATAATTATAAGGACGCTGTACGTTTCTTTTATATATTTACACATGCTAGAACAAGGCGAAGACGAGACGTTCAGTTCAGGATTATGTTGGTTTTTACCCTTTAGTCGCCTATCATATTCGTTTTTAAATTTGTATTAGCACATTACTTATCATCTTTTAAATAAAATGTTAAAGATAAGACGTGACACCAAATAGCGAGATTTGAAAATAGTCGACCTCCATTGTCTCAAATCTGAATAATTTTCACTCAATTGAAGTTGTGGATCGCGTGAGCGAGACACAACTTCAAGTGGGTGAAAATTCCAATTGAATAACTCAGCCGTTAAAAGGTCAATGTTGGATCAAAGTCGCAGGTATTGAAGCACAAACACAAATCTTAGCCACAATATGACAGCCATAAGTTTATGAGCAATTGGAATAATTGCATTGTGAAATTGTTTTCTTTTTTTAATTAGATTGTTAACAGGTGTATCAGTCTCTTGCATAATCGTTCGCATGTATTTAAACACAACCCAACCCTGGCCACAATGTGACAATAACAGGTCGATGCGCGGTTAGAATAATTGCATTGTGAATTTGTTTTCTTTTTTCCGATTAGATTGTTAAAATTTGTGTCGACCCTTCGCATTATGTTTCACGTTCACACTATACATAATCCATACGTTGCGTTCCCAATCATTCGGTACACTTGAATCCATTACGGCGAATCGAAGCTCTTATTTATTTGTGTCGGTTTATTTGCAGCTGACGGGTACTACACAAGAGGAAGGCTCCATGATGTGCCCCGCACTGGTGACGTTTCAAGATGGCCGACGAGAGAAGCCGTCGGAGAGGTGTGTGGGTACTGGAGAAGCGGAACGCAAACACCTGGTCCACATGTCCAAGGGGCATAATCTACAGATCAGTGTGAACGCTCAACATATTCCAGGAATGGACGTGAACTTTCTACTGAAAACCGAGGGTGAGTATTTCATCTGAACATCTGGTTATGTTGACGGTGATAGAATAGCAGAACTAATAGGGAGTGGATTAGAAAGTTTGTAAGGCAGTGTTGCTGTATGACTAGCGCATCTTTCAAACAAATAAAAATAAAAATAAAATGGCGTAGAAAAAGTTACACTACAATTATCGGACATAATAAATATGCCATTTTGTAACCGAAGTGATGGAATGTGTAAGGGCTAATATTTTTGACTTGAGAGCCATTAATAATCTTTATTTCGTACTCTTAGTACATGAACATAGTATGCAGTGTGTAATTGAATAATTTAGTGCAGGTGATACAATTCAGTGTATGATACAATTAATTATCAAGACAGGAAAAAGATAGTAACTGATTCAGTTCATCCGACGTAAAGTTGGTGTTTTTCTAATCTCGCATGCATAATACGTCATTAATAGCTCCGGCTGACATCATATCGGCTGATATGGGACTATTTACATCAATTATTGTAATCGTGAAAAATAGGTCAACAATATTATACTTGTCCATACTGTACAAATTTGTGATAAAATTAAGGCTGTTACTGGCCTCGGAACGGCTTCCACATAAACATAGCAAAGCACACAATTCAACACATGTATTAAAACTCTTGACGTTATTTACAAAAAAAGTTTTAAAAACGTGGATGTAATTGTGCGTCGACCGGTATATCGTTACAAATGAGGTGAAGCAGATTATTAGTTCTATATGGAAGACCCGGTAGGCGTCGGATACATTTACGCCACGTGGTATAAAACATTTCAACATGTTTGGACGAAAAATCCCACTGTACACTTTCGTATAAAGACATACAAAAAACTTTAAATAGGAAGTATTTAGTTTCACTAGAAGTGAATTTGAATACTGCAGACAAGACGTTCACTCTTTTGATAAAATCATTAGTGATGCTCTTAATGCATTCTTGTGATACCTGGTTGCCAATAATATGACCAAGATGCTGCTCACTGGACATGGAGCTAATCATTTGATTATTGAATAATACTGAAGTATCACAGTCATTGGCATTTGGAAAAACAATGAGCTTACTTTTGCTCGAGTTAAAATTTACTTGGAACTCCAGTGAAAATTGCTTACATATATCTAATAAAACACATAATGACTTTTTACATGGTGCAAGCAGAATAATATCATCGGCGTATCCAGATGAATATGTGACCAATATAGCATCCGGCACGTGAATGTTCAAGTTTATCAAGTAAACTATTAATATACACACCAAACAGGGTAGGGGATGAGACCCAACCCTGCTTCACACCATTACTGATTGAAAACGTCTCGGAAAAAGACGAACCCCATTTAACTCTCGATGTTCGATTAGTATAGGGAGTGGCAATTAACCTGCAGAGAACAGGGCAAAGACCTCTGGACAAAAGTAGTCTGAAAGGTTTTATGAACTGAACTCTGTCGAAGGCTTTGCTTGCATCAAGTAACATACCATAAACAATACTTCCACCATTCAAATAATATTGTACGGTCTCTTTGACCACGAAAGTACATCGACTTGTAGAATGCTTTGGCTTAAAGTCAAATTGAGAATCATTAGAAGAAAGTGCTTTATCACAAGAGAGTAAAATCACTCAATCCAGCAACTTGCCTAATATACTGCTTAGGGCTATAGCCCTGTAATTATCACTATCGTTCAATGACTTTCTTCTGTTTTTTTGAATTGGGATAATAGTGCTTGTCATCATAGAGCAAGGTACATAGTTATGAGTCAACATAGCTGTAAATAATAATGAAAAATATACATTCAGTTTGTCGGTGCCATTCTTAAAGTGATTAGAATCACAGCCATTATTTGCATCAGTTTTACCGAATTTAATTTTTGCCATAGCTTGTTCTACCAAGTTTACACTAACACCACGTTTGCAAATACAGCCAGGACCGCTATCATGAAGGTGACTCGACACTGACTTGGAAATATCATCTTGCAACAAAGACATGTCCGTTTCATCATACGAAACTGAATTATAAAGGCGATCATATTTCCGTGAAAATATCTGACTTAATTTTTCCCCTGTTTGTGCGCCGTCAACCATTTCTGGCATAGCCTTGTGTGTTCCCTTATTCTTGTAATTTCGTTCCAGAAGTCGACACTGCGCTTATTAGACATTGATTCTGCTAATTTATTTCACGGTGTTATTTCAGATTGTTTTCTGGTAAATCTGATGGCATAATGGTATTTAATTCGACTTGACTTTCTAATATCTGCGACAGTTCCCTGCCTTGGTGAACCACACTGTTTCCAGATTGAATGCCAGAATATCCACGCTGTCTGTGCTCTTTTACGTGCTCCTTCCACCCAGGCACAGGCTTGTTGCACAACAACTCACCTGTATCACTCTGTGGCAGACTTGACGAGCCAGCAATCAAGCAGGCGTTAACAATATCATTATGAAAAGATTCTATGGCACTGTCATGAGAATTGCAATTATTATTAGCACATTTCAATATTTCTTGAGGAATTTCTATTAATTCGAGCCGCTTATCAAGATTATCTTTGTACACCAGTAAGTCATCCTCTGTAGTTTTATCCCACAGAGGTCTAATGTTATGTTTAACTTTTCAATGCTCATTCATGTAATCAGCATTCCTGACATACCGTGAACATGAACATCGTTTATATTGTCCTCCAGATTGGAAATTCTGCTATCAAGCAGCCAATGCTCTTGAATAAGAAGAATATCTGTCACTTGTAATATTTCTTTCATATACTCAATTCTATTAGTACCAGAACCGTGGAAATTAAAAGTAGCAAATGATAGGGAAGACATGACAAAGAATGTTAGGTATAAAACTTTTAGGTAAATGAAGTTGATGAACGTTCAAGATAGAGTTAAGCCCTCCTTGGGGGGATAAATTTTCGGATACTGACTCCCTCGGGCCACGGGAAGTTTTCATTATAAATCTTACCAAAATGGGAAGCAGGTACTGTCAACTTGAACGATTTGAATATTGAATTCGGGTTGGAGACACAATCAAGATTACGCACCTCACATTGTTGGTCAACAAGGAGCTGTTCTATATCAGTGCACACAGTATCAGGATGAACGCGAAAAATAAATAAATCTTTATTTCCCTCTGGTGCACCTCAGAAATTGGCATTAGTCTGAGATTTACCAGTGATTATCTTGTGACGTCGGTTTTCCCGTTGTCGCTCTTTTTTCTTGGCGTACGCAGGCACTTCAAAATGTCTAGTATCGTCGTAACTAGGAGACATATCTCGTGTAATATGCCTGGCTTGATATGAAATCCCTGACACATTGGAGAAGGCACTGGCTAGTGAGATCAGGCTCTGAGCTCGTTCCAGCAAAGACATATTGTCATTAGACCAGTCCCAGCCTGAACGAGAACGTAGTGAATTATCACGACCGCGGACACCTCTGCCTCTTACCCTGTTTACTCCACCACGACTGAAGCCACGAGGATTGGCAGTGCCACGACTACAATCACGGCCACGACCACGCGGAGGGTGATCACGTCTTGGTGGGTTAGGGGGAGGTAGCGCTGAGGGGGCATCTGGGTTCTTACATGTCTTTGAGTATTGTTTGTCAAGCACAGCTTGTGGGGCATTTACATTGTCTTCATCAGGTACAGATGTATCCTCATCACCTGAGCCATCGACAGAGGGAGGATCATTATTGGCTCTACCAGGTGGTGACACAGATTGTGGTGGTGGCGAGCGACTCTGTCCTCTCTTAACAGCGCTGGCAAAAGACATATCCCGATCCAGTCTCTCTTTAAGCATGTTAAAATCATCCAAATTGCGCCGGTTGCGATAATTTATGCACTTTTATTGTCATGTTAAATTTCTGATTGAACGGACATACTGTACTCCTCTCTGGGAAAACTCAACATTGCATCATCATTTTAGGATTAACAGATTTATACTAATTTCATCGCAGACAATATATATATTATAGCAATCAAACCTAATGGGAAATATCAACTGCGGAGATGGGTTACATTTATTGAACCCTTAGTTGTTCGCCAGCAACACAAACTATATGTTTATTAACCCTTAAGGCGCCGAATTAAAGAAAAATATGGGGACCAAAGGGTTTTTTCAATTTGAAATCATCATAAATGCCTTACTTAGCTCTTTCTGATTCATTTGAATACCTATGTTATGGGTCTACGAACATTATAAATATGTTTACTCTTACAGTGCGGGGATCGACTTTAGTCGTCAGAATCTGACATCTGCATACGTCAGATTCTGACGTCTAAAGTCTATCCCCGCGCTGCAAGGGTTAATATTATAGAGAAAGAATAACGTGACTTACGACTGGTACACATCCTATTATTGATAAACAGTTCAAGAAGTGAAAGCGTCCGCCTTTGGTAATCACCAGTGGCAGCCACGTCCCAGACACCCGGCAAACACGAGACATCGATCCAGTGCTGGTATGGTGCTGGGCAGCGTCGTAGACAATGGCCCAGCATCATACGAACACTGTACCAACGTCTCATGTTTGCTAGGTGTGTACCTGATAATCAACTCTGGATTAGTTTTTGCAGAATATGTGTTTGATGCATGTCATTCATACCATTTTCGACCCAGGCGGGTGCAAGCGATCATTCACAGTGGGCGCATGTGGCACCAGGGATGAAATTTGAATTTTACACGCACCATTATTAATAACCTAGGTGCAAAAACATGCAACGTGTTATCTATTAAATGTAAACCGAGCCATTCAGCAGTTGCGCAAGGCCGTAGACTAAAAAGGCCACGGGTTGCGTCGGAAGCCGACGAAAATCAATAGAACATGCAAATAAAGTGCCGCACGTAGGCTGAAGTTGGAACTGAGATCCGGCTTGGCTTCCGTGTGTTCTTCCTCAGTGTTTACCTGTCTGCTTCCCAGCGGACTGAAGACTTTGTGGTGGCGCTGGCACGACGCCGGACCAACGTCTCCGATGTTGGTCCGACGTCGTGCCAGCGCCAATGAGCAGTCTTCTGCCTGCAATTTCCCGCTTCACTTGTCAGCTCCCATAATCCAACAGCGGATGAGGAATGCCAGGCACATTTTACAGGCAAGTGTATCAGAAGAGATATTATGTAAACTCGACCATTGTACACCGTAGAACAGTCGATTGTTTTCGCTTGATCAGTCACGTGGCAATAGAGAAAGTAAAACTAGCTGGCAGTCATGTTGTCTGCTGCGTGGCATTGTGTAATAAATATTCAGTAAATAAGTCGTGACGGATCACAAAAGAGTGCAAATGTCAGACAAGCCAAAACGAATGCCGCATTGTTTGTGAAGACAAATGTACATGACCAGCTGTAGCTGTGAATGTGATCAGATGAAGCAACTGTTCTGTCTTGTTCTGTGTAGTTCAATATTATGTATCAGTTATGCATCAGTTATAAAATGGCCCTCGTGTTGTACGATAAGTAAAACAAATTGTATATATTAGTTTTCATGAACAATCACGAGGGTCTTTGATAACGGATTTGTAGCATGGGGCAAGCTGACCCATTGATTTAAAAGAATCGCGTAGTATTCATAAAAAACAATGTAGGTCTAATTCAGTTACGGCCATGATGGGCAAATTAGGCGTGGCCAATATATAAGCTCTTATTGAACAGGCGGGGCTGCATGAAGTGAATGTGACGAGAAACAGACATTAAACTCCCAAGATTGAATAATAATAGTAATAATAATAATAGTAAGTTCTTATATCGCGCAGATAGTCAATGCTCTGTTTGGTTCACATACATTAGCCCTGGACACTGGACCGGTTCATTCATGTACCATTTCAACTCCCTTTTGAAGCATAGAGCCAACAGCGCCAACTTATCGCACACATTGTCATCTCTGTCCTACCAGGTACTCATTCAGACATGAGTGAAGTGAAGCAGGTGTGTGTGATGTCCCAGCGTTAACCCTTCAACCGCCGGTGCCGCATATATTCGGGTTTTCTTTTTTTATTAGAACATTGAGTACCACCTTTTAAACATGTTAAAGATAAAATGTGACATCAATCAGCAATATTTAAAACAGTTGACGTCCATTTTGTCAAATCTGAATAATTCTGAATAATAATTTAATGTCGTATATCTGTTGCGTATAGAAGGAGGGGAAGGAACAGATATAATGATCAATTACTAATAGTGAGCGTCATTGTAAATATGTAAATGGTGAATCACATGTAAGTTTTCAGTCCGATATCATACGTGCTAAAAAGTGAACCCGCTTTCAAAGCTATATTCACGTAAATATCCAAGCAAAATTGAAAAATACGAATCAATGCTATTTAATTAGGAGACTGGCTACATTAAACAAAATGGCCTTGTTGAGGCAGACGAGAGTGTTTAGTTGTGATTCATATTCAAAACCTTTTGAATGAAAACCATGCAGCTATAGGCCTGTTTAACTGGAATTAAGGTGGCCTGGAATAATGTATTTTCGATTAGATTCAGGATATACAACGCGTATAGGTAACGCTATTATGCACAATTAATATCAATTTACTTTGAAAATAATTTTAAAAGGCCGCATCTGACATTTTGCCAGATATGACCCTTTGATACCACGGAGATATCAAGACTAAGAACTGCACTGTGATAGCCTGCAAATGGAGCCAGCTGACATTTTTCGCGGTGGATACAAGGAGTCCCACCTGGCATTTTGTCAAGTATCGGATACGAGTCTTTAATACTGAGGTGACGATCCTGACAAAGGGGTGTAAATCTGACAAATTGCTTACTTTAGAGACACCCTCCATGCACCCACACAGTCCGTGAATAAGTCATCACAGCCTGGACTGTCATAATCGACCCCAGAAGATACGGCATCCTTTTATTGACCAGCCAGTCTGTGACCGGGGCAGTTTCGGGGGTTCTTTGAGCGGGGAGCAGCACTAACGAAAAGGAGGCAACTCGGAAATGAATTGGCCGTCTGGGGAGCGTTTTCTATAACGGTCACCCACGCCATTTTCTAGTTTGCTTTAATATCGCTCAGGGTGAATTGATAGCTTGGCAGATTGATCTGGCGTTTCAGTTTTGGGTCTGCTCAGGACAGCGGCGGGACGCAGAGCGGCTGGAGGGGTGTCACGCGGATCCGGGCAGGAGGCGGCTCAATGCTGGGACAACGTCTGCGACGTAGGCCCAGCATTGACCCACCTCCTGCTTCTGCATAGATTCCAGGGGGAGGGGCGGGGGGATTCGCGACAGACAAGTTGCCCAGGGTTATATAATGGACGTATATGTACCAGAGAAAAAGACAGGGTCGCCATTATTTTCGGAGTCTCCATACCCTATGACTGCAAAACACGACTATCAGATCAGAATGGCATGGGGACAAACTCATATTTTACAGACTTACTCTACTCAAACATGTCAGCGATTTATTAGTCATATAACCTAATATGTGTCGGAGTCAGTTCATTGGTTTTAAATTGCATTTGACATGTATTACCCTTTATATTGTAGTTGATTTATCGACCGCTACAGGAAATCATGTACTACACGGCTAAGTAAGACCATATAACTGAATCCTAAAAGATGGATTTGAGGATGACCATCAGCATTTTTGTGTTTTCAATAAGTACCGGTACTCTAATATAACACACAGAATAAATACACGACGTCTTGTAAACCAGTCGAACAGAAAATATAAGGTTGTGATGAAACGAAGATAGTGGTGTCAAAAATTCTAGGATTTTCTTCTTCAGCCAATGTAAAGATGCTGCTTATATACAGCAAAGTACGGTATAATACTCGTAGAGCGCTGGCTCGGCGTTGGGGCGACACCTTCGACGCCGACCTGTATGGCTCGGCGTTGGGTCGGCGTCGAAGACGTCGCCCCAACGCCGAGCCAACGCTAGTCGGGGATCCCTGTACGGTAGCCGAGCGACACAGCGCGGCCTCAAACTGGAATGACACTATTTTTACGGTGGCCGTAATTCCCGCGCGGCCCCATCCAGTCACCGGTAGATTAATATGAAGTGATGTGGACGACACGGGATGACAAAGCGCATATCCCGACAGGTCCATTATGGCGGGCCGGCGCTGTGCGTCTCCCGTCCATACATCCTCATTCGGACGCCGGAGCCCGTAAATTGATGAACATTATTATATTTCGGCCCGCCAAACTAACGGCTAGCATTTTCGGACCGCGAAACCGGACCGGAATTTATCGCGGCCGCTATTTGCTCCTGGTGCGGGGGGTTCACAAATGGGTGATTTGAGTCTATACAGCGACCTCTAAGGCCGAGACACACAACGTTTATTGACATCGTAAGCGAGCCTGTCCTTAGTTGCATACTCCTGTGCATACTCCTGTGTACTTTCCCTTCAGAATGATCTCAATGCACTGTTTCTGTGGAGCAAAATTTGGAGAATGAACTTCAACATATCAAAATGTAAATTCATGTCGATATGCCGTAAAGTAAAAATAGATTTTGACTACTCCATTGATAATAATATCTTATCTAGAGTAACTGAATTTAATGATCTTGGAATAACCATCACTAGTAAATTATCTTGGTGTGAGAATGTGAAAACTGTTTCATCAAAAGCCCATTCTATGGTAGGAATGATAAAACGTTCTGTTGGCTTTAATAGCCCCATTGATGTTAAGCGCCAATTATATTTGGCCCATGTCAGAAGTATTCTTGAGTACTGTAGTCCGATGTGGAGTCCCAATCATGTTAAAGACATAATCAAATTAGAACGGGTGCAACGTCAAGCTTCAAAATTCATTCTCAATGATTATGTTTCACCCTATCACGAAAGATGCACAGCATTATCTATCTTGCCTTTGTGCTTCCGTCGAGAAATAATCGACTTGTGTTTTTTATACAGCTACCTTCACGGTAAACTATCTTGTGATTACTCTAGTAATTTTGAGTTAGCTTGTCCGCATAATGGCCTCAGATCTGCTCAACAGGGTGTTCTATTCAAATTACCTCTGTGCAAGACTGTTCAGTTCCAATGTACGTATTTTTATCGCACTGTTCGCTTATGGAACACTTTACCTTTTGTTATCCGAGATGCTAGTAGCTTGCAGATTTTTAAGAAGAACCTGAATGAATTATATCTCGCCATGGTAAACTTATTTGATGTGAATAATCGATGTACCTGGAGCCTGGCTTGTGCTTGTGTGAATTGTCGAATATAGCGGAACATTTCTTGTCTTAAACTACCTGTGCAATTTGAATCGGCTGTGAGACGGCTATTTGAGCTGTCACCAGCCACTCATGACTAAGGACGGAGGGCTCCGTTGTCGATACGCATGTGTTGGCAGATGACAAACCGCCCTGCCTTACTTATACTCGTGTATTGAATATATATCTATATATTTAGCACAAATGGTACCTTAAGTGATCGACCTATGAACGATAATCTGCGAATGTTGCTTTGTGTTGTCTGCCTGGCTCGAATTCAGGCCGGAGACAGTCTCTGATACTGTTCGGAGCAGACCGACATCACTCTACATGATCACGCTTGTCATGATCTGACTTAGAGTATTACCACATGGCATGGATGGCTGTTCCCCTCAAAATTATTATTTGTCTTTTTTCTGTTTTATTTTTAGGTTTAGTGATTTTTCAGTAGCCTTTGTTTCCAGACCAAGTGGGTCCTTATGCTGAATTTCAAAGATCTCTAATCAACTGATTTACTTCTTGAGTTTGGGATTTTTTTTCCTCCAGTCTAAAATTGCATATGTGGTACTACTCAGCATATTTCGGCTGCGCGACGGCTATATGAGCTGACGTCAGTAGATGTATTCTAGGTTTATAGTATTACTTTTATTTAGGGATGTATGTAGGCCTATGTTAAAATTAAGAGGTTAAGAGGTTTTAATTAGGTTTCTACGCTTTCCAGAGTGTCCTTTTTTGCTACACGGTGTAGAGCACAGTGTAGCTATTTTATCTCTGGTTTTGGTGCGGGAAACAGATGACAGACAATTGTCGGTTATTTTATTTTATGTGTACAAATAGTAAACTTTATAATCTATACTATGTACATTTTTAAATTGTTTTTGCTATTTTAAACAATGGATATTATTTTATTCTATAATTTTAATTCACTTATATGGTTGACAGGCATTGTAGAGGTCGTCTCGACCTGTTCCCGTCAACCAAAGTTATTACCATGTTCAAAAAATGATAATAATAATTATAATGTACCATTTTTGCATGTTCTTAACTGGAAGTCAAATAAATAAACACTGTTATGACATACGATGTAATAACTGCATAAAAATAGGCCAGAAAATGAAATATGGTCCCGGAGTCCAACACGGCGTTAAATTGAACACTCCTTATGGCCTGCAATTAATAAATATTTTTCAGTTGCTATGTGAGACTTATCTGTACCAAGTCAAAAAAGTGGATTTATGGGATGGATATGTATACTGTGGACTGGAATTGCAGGATTAGGCGTAATTAGAGAGCACTGATCACCAACTGGTGATTTCCTCATGTAAATATATTATTTGTCTGTGAGCCCGGTCCAGGTCTATATACACTGGTACACATGATTCTGTGAGCAATTATCTTAAAAACAAAATTAATCAATGAGAGGGATAGATCACTCAGTAAATAAATTAGTCTGTGCGTATTTCTGTACACTGGTAAGAAGCTATTTGATTATCCATTCAGTCCTATTGTACTGTACATCGGGCACTATCCTTTAACTCAAATTAATCAGTGGAGCATACTGTAATGCATACTGTAACAGCAGTAACTGCTTACTTTTCAAGCAAGCAGATACTGCCTGCTGTTTGTCTTTGCATGGCGGTATATCGGTGTAGATTGGACTATTCTCTTGACCATTATAATAATTAATCATAGGAGGCGCTTCTGCGGTCTCCAATTTATCTGTTATTTTATCGGTACGAGTGCTACCCGATGAGTTGGTTAGTCCATGTATAACGGTCGTGCATAAAGCCGTAAATCACAGAGTCCAATAGTTTAAACCTGTTTTTCTTCCAAATTTTTTCGTCTCAGTTACATTCACTTTGCGATGTGAATTGCTGTCGCAATTCTCATCTCAACGCGAAGAAAAATATATGTGTGATTTTATAAACTAATCAAGTATAACATCTCAAATTAATGCCTGGGGCCCGTATTATCGTACAAGTTACGATATATCGTAGTCTTCTGATTGGTCGAGATGGCCATGGCCATCTCGACCAATCAGAAGCCTACGATATATCGTAACTTGTACGAGAATACAGGCCCAGAACCTCTTTATTGTGATGGATTGGAACCATGCTATTAATTTTATTAAAAATATATCATGTGGTGCAGGAATTCGACGAGGGAGTTAAAGTGTTATCAACAGGGAGTCAAAACACCTTAATAAACAAAGAATATCGTATTGGCTCACATAGGCTCTGTACATAATCTTTCTGTAGCGAGGCAGAAGGGAAAAAATAAATAAAAAAGAGAATGAAAAGGTAGTTGCTGTAAATGAGCGGGAAGTAGAAAGACTAGTGGAAGAAATCCAGAGACTGAATCATATTGAAACAGACACGACCACAAAGAGCTTGTTTTCAAAATAAAATTTTTTTTAGGATAAATTGTTTATAACGCCCACCTACGTAACAATACATGACGCTATTTATAGCCAACCTGTTAGGTCAGGTGCCACACTAATCCATTTGGTCTGAAGTGAACGTTATGGAAACGTTTTTTTCTTAAAGCGCCCACCATCCTTTCTCAAAACGCCCACGGCAAATATCAACAGTATCTGCATAGATCATAAAACGACTACCCAGTCACGTGTTTGCCACAGAGAGGTTTGAAAATGTTAATTGTCCCTAAAACACTCACCAGCTACCGAAAAAGTTCACCCCGGTGCGGGTTGGGATCAAATGGGTGGGCGTTTTGTAAAAAATAGAAGCATTTTGTCAAACATGTATAAGTGTATTAGGCCCTACTCAGAAATATAATGTAGGGTCTACAGCTAATTCAAAACATAGACAGAAAAGATGCCTTTTCATTGTGATGAATTGATGTTTGGTGCCTATGTCGCACTTTAAAAAAATGTTGAAAAGTTATAAGAAAGAGCGTTGTTACGTTGCATAACAAATTAAGAGGTATCAATGATGACGCCATACATCCGAGAAGCTACTCAAATCTCATGCATCGTGCCGAGAAGGTGGGTGGGTGGTCGTTTTGGGCACAGGGTGCGTTTTTGGCAAGTTCCCTAATACTGTTTTATGTTTTACTTTTAGAGCAAGGTATTAACAACTTCATATGACCCGAGTTGTCTGACATCGGCAGGTCATTCCCGAAACCAAAGAAAGTAAATCAGAGAAAAATATATAATTTCCTGTTATTGCACTAAACCAATTTTCGCATATTATAAACCTATGGTCAATTAATTCAATAGCAACCGTTCTGTTCATTGGGGATTACTATCTCTGCTCGGGCGGGGGCTCTGGAGCAGTGGTTAGGCACTAAAGCTGTCTGCTTGGAAAGTCGGAAATCGCGAGTTCGAGCCCCACTCTGGCCTTCAAGTTTCTAAGAAACAAAATGTTTTTTGTCCGCTCAATCGCAAAGATTCATAATCGAGAGGTAGCGTGCTCGACCTCGGACCGCCAGGCTCGAATTTCGAATCCTCTGTCTAGATGGCAGTATCATCTCATTCATCTCACCATCCTCAGGAGTTTCTCCTGGCCCAGTTCAGCCTACATGTGCACAAAGGTGGCCTAAAACCGCATTCATTTCATTTTCTCTCTAGTCTATAAGATTATGGCTATAAAATGTTTGATGACACTCAAATATTTCATTGATTGTGACAATACTCGGATGATGATTGTGTCGGCGGCATATCCTACTGGATACATGATTTCGTATTTACGATGAGTCTACGTCGATGAGGTGGATTCAACGTTGATTCCCCAGCAAACACAAACATATTGAATAGGCCTAACAGTTGTACGATGTTAGACCAACGTCGAAGATGCTGGGCCGACGTTGTACAATTGTTATACAAATGTTTTGCGTTTGCTGGGACAGCCTCATTTGCCCAGTGGAATGATGTAAATACTGATTTATTATAATATGCGTAGCGGAATATACGGCAGGCCTGCAAATAGTCAAATTTCATGATTTCGTATTTTTTAAATTTTATATAATTTAAGTTACAATGGAGCTGAATATTACGATAATGTAGTGATATTTCATCCAACTAAGCCAGAGACATCAGACATCAGAGACATCCCTCTCTCTATATATCTTACAATGACTGGGGAAAAATACAGGGTTTTTTTCTCAGACACAAATTTTGGCTGTGTGCAGTATTTTATGCAGCTATATAACCAGCAGGAACTTATAGCTTGAAAAGTAAGCAGCTACTGCTGTTTGACTTTGCATTTCTACCAGACTGTCCTGGGTTATGTAGTGGTCAAACAAACAGCCAAACCTAGCCGAACTAATTATGATTTATCCATCTCCCAATGGACGTAAAAACCCGGGACAATGCATAAATTGACATGTCCGGCGCATGCGCTTATCCACCGATTGCATCGTATCATTATTAATAGTCTACAGTCACGATAGATCTGTCGGCGTTGCCCTTTAGGCCTACCATGTAAAACAACATACATTTTTCTCATTTTATTTTAACTGCACCATTTATGAGATATTTTAGTCAGATAATAAGAGATTAATCAGTCTTAACCTTTTCACTACCATACATGACGGAAATTTCCGTCGTCATTCGTCAATGAACGTAACCGTAAAATGACATAAATTTTCGTCAAATATATACTACATTTATGTATTTTTCGTCATTTGAAGCTGGAAATCGCGTTAGCAATTCCAGCTTCAAATGACGAAAAATAGAACTCCTACACCAGCATATCTGGATCCTGTCATGCACCCCGGCCTGGAAGTCAAAGGGTTAATATGTATATGTTTGTGATATGTTTATATCATCTGTCTGTACAGTATAGTACAGTATTGATATGTGTATAATGTGCATTTGAACTCTAATATTTCATTATGTATTTATATCTACATAACTGGGTTCGATAAATCCAGTACAACATGAAATTCATGACGTAGATCGTATCATCATAATATTGTGTATTATAATGCATTTGTATCATCATTGATGATAAGAGTAGAAATAAACAGACAACGCAATCCAAAGCATTAGAAATAATGAATCGTAATACAAAAAGTGATGTTGTTTCACATCTTTATGTCTTTTTGTCCACGTTTAACATGTTATTATGGGATGTAAATATGTCATCTCATTATGTGTAAACTCATTTGTAGTGAGGGCGTCGTGTCAAGTCCATCGGTCTGCAGCAATTCTGCGCAGTACTGATGTTATTCTTTAAATTGTATAGACAGACAGACAGACAGAATGTTTTATTCGCCATAAAAATTACAAACATAATGATTAATAATGAAACAGTGAAAAGGCAGGAGATCTCCATTAAGATTTTGTAATATGTTAATCAATGATGTATAGATCTCCTCTTTTTATCTCATATTAAGAAATTGAATCATGTTAATGACATTTGTCATTATCAGACACTGGGCATCACCATATATTAGATTAATATTTTACTTGGGATTATTTTGTTAAGTTTTATCGTTTTAGTTTTAGGGGACCCTTCCCGTCGCCTGTGTTATTGGACTGGGTGGGACCCTAAGGAATTGGTCAGTGCTACTCTGTCAACTGACTCTTTCTTTTAGGTCTGGGAGGTTTTCACTCCCGGTGTAAATGGTCAGTGCTACTCTGTCAACTGACTCTTTCTTTTAGGTCTGGGAGGTTTTCACTCCCGGTGTAAATGTTTAATAATATTTGGAAATGTCTATGACGTGACTAAGAAATACTCAAATAACAAAGTATAAATGTAACATGTTAAATATCTTATAGCTATTATTGTGTTGAAACGCGCCCTAGACAAAAATAAAAACTTGTGTATAGTTATTAGGTATCTACGCTTTCGATAGTGTTGTTTTGCTGCCATTTAGAAAAAAATATAGTAGCTAATTTATGTCCGGTTTTGCTGCGGTAAACATATATGTCCCATGTCAGTGGTTAATATATTCTTGCCCATAATATCTTGTACATAATATCATGATAATGCTGTATGATGTGTAACGTTATCTTAGTAGTTATGATGATATTATAAATACCCTGTGCTTATTTAACTTTTCCTTCAGCATTTTCGCATTTATGCGAAAATGCTGAAGGAAAAGTTAAATAAGTATCATCTAGTTAAAATCGCCAACCAGAATGGTCAGTGACATGGACGCATTGTTCTCTTGTATTTTTATTATGTGCGATGTGCGCATGCGATTATCTATAACCTGTGTTGTGCCCAGGGGCTATACCTCAGGGGTTCTCCTTTAAAAGAAGTCGGTTTCTGGGGGTGGTTTTATCAGCGGGAAGTCGGCAAAGGAAGAGTTAAATATGTAAATGGCAAGCCGGAATTTGGGTGTATACATACTTTGTCAAGATATGTAATTCACAGAACTAACTATGCTAACCATGCTGTACATATTGTATATATATATATATATATATATATATATATATATATATATATATACTACTATGATAAATAAGTCAAGAATGACTTCAAATAATGTCAATAAAACATCTATTTATTAACATGTAGAGGACTGTAGCATATAAATACATATGAACAGTGCGTACATGGTCAGCAACATTTACACCCTTTTTTTTGAGTGAGCAGTACAATAGGTCAATTTTAGTTCCTTCTTGTGTCCTATCAGTACCATTTGATACATAGGTTCCGCTTCGGGATCAAATTACCCTCGTACATGTCAAATCTCCCAAGTTGGACCTCAAATGAATACCTTCAATACACACGCTATTGTTAATATATTGTTATTATATAAAGATGAACCCATGATAATCACGACTATAGTCGTTTTAAATCTGTTTTAATTGAAGTTTAAATCATAGTTATCAGGAATGAAATGAGTGTTTAAACATCAATATTCGTATTTGCATTTGCATTTGCATTTGCATTTGCATTTGCATTTGCATTTGCATTTGCATTTGCATTTGTATTTGTATTTGTATTTGTATTGCAACTGTTGATCTCTTATCAAACATAGGCCTATATGAGTAATTGTCACCCACTTGAAGTTGTGGGTCGCGGTAGCGACCCACAACTTCAAGTGGATGACAATTTGAATACCTAAAAAATTAAAATTATAATTACTTAATTCAGCGCTTTGAGGGTTAAGCTAGCTTTAAGTTATGCTGGTTTTGTTTTTTAGTTGACGGTTGTGCTGATCCACCAGTTCCGGCTGACGGCTGGCTGACGCGCACGCGCCCCGAGGCGGCCACGGTGAGCTGTAACCACACAAGTCAGCGCTGGCATCTGGTGTGCAGGGACACCTCCTGGGTCGGCAGCGTCGGCAACTGTACCTCTGGTGAGTAAACTGTAAACCCTCTGAGTGCAAGGGTGTTTTTGTTCTTAACCCTAATTATCCTGCTGATCACGAGTCTTGTCGTTTTAATCTGTTTTATTAGTCGACCAAATCACTGTTATTGGGAATGAAACGCGTGTCTAAACATGAAGATTTGCAAATACTTGTGCTAAAATTAAACAAATATGAGTAATTTTCACTCACTTGGAGTTGTGGGTCGCGGTAGCGGGACACAACTTCAAGTGGGTGAAAATTTAAATAAATCAACTCAGCAGGATAGATAAGGATTAACCCTCTTCTATTGGTGCGCAGGTGTTTGTTCTTAATTTTATTCACCTTGAGATGGGAAATGCTATCAAAAATATCTGAAATTTTACCCATGGGCCCTCACCCCTCAATTCGCCACCCAAAGTGAATAAAATTGACCCGATTTTTTAAATACTAAAGTGTGAAATAAAAGTTAGAGATATTTTTTCTGATCGATTGTACTATTTTTAGTTGAATGCAGTTATTTCAAATTATGTCACATGCATGTGGAATTAACCTATGCAGCTTTGGTGTTTAAACGGTTAACAGAAAATCAATCCTGCTGCTTCCTCACTCACTCAATTCATCACGGCAGGTTCTATTGCATTGTCAAAGTTGGTCGAGTGCCCATGTATCGAAGATTGCCCCAAATTAAAAATAACCGAATGACGGTTGTGGATTAGATTATTAACCCTTTAACCGCAAAATTATTTAATCCGAATTTTCACCCACTTGGAGTTGTGTCTTGCTGACGCGATCCACAACTTCAAGTGAGGGAAAATTATTCAGATTTGACAATTGATTAATGTCACTTTTTATCTTTAGCAGGTTTAAAATCTGATATGTAATGTGCTAGTAAAAAATGTAAAAAACGAATATAGACGGCACCGGCAGTTAAAGGGTTAAGCACCGCTCGGAGCCGCCGCATCCCCGCCACGCAGTTATTTGCCTTCTATTGCGACACATCTATGAAACTTTTGCTTCCTTATTATTATGTTGACTAACAAAAAAACGTTCGTTTGGGTGTTAAAAGAACGAGATTCAATCAGACGGTTGTGCGCTTTGGTAGATATATTGTTCAGTAACATCAGGCAATGCTTTTTTGTGAGCAAAAAAAACAAAATTAATATAAAATGTCGTTTGGTGGTAGTTTTGTGTAATTTGACAGTGTGTCCGTATTTCGAGGTAATGTGAAATTGTTCGACAATGATTTAAACAGAATGTGATATCTCACACGAAGATGGAACACATGACCAATTTAACAGATATACAATCTAAAATGACCGACTGGCGACCTTTTTTCTCTATTTGTTTCTGTAACCTCAGACACATTGCTTGCACCTAAAGTATTAATATAAAATAAGCTGTTCAATGCAACTAAAATATATCACTTGACAAACTTAACAAATTTTTAAATGGCAGACTGGCGGCCATGCTGTTTCAATCAACTATAGCGAGTGTGATAATAACAAAGAGACTTTTGTTACACGTACAAGACTAAATTAGCCTTTGCTGACTCATCACAAAAAATAATGCAATATTATTCGGTAGCGGGGGTAACAAAAGGTTGCTTCCGAGAGACGTTAATCTAATGTTAGATTAATCATGGCCAATGGTCTG
The DNA here is from genome assembly GCA_964017125.1 of Flabesymbios commensalis. Classification (NCBI taxonomy): domain Eukaryota; kingdom Metazoa; phylum Annelida; class Polychaeta; order Terebellida; family Flabelligeridae; genus Flabesymbios; species Flabesymbios commensalis. The sequence goes on along the minus strand of OZ024902.1, from coordinate 49,456,489 downwards.
CGACGTTGGCCTAACATAAAACCAACATTGGGTCAAAATCTAGTTTTTGTTGGGCTTTTTCCATCTGGTTTGTCCACGGGTCGGTGGGTGCGATCCTTGATTAGTCCATAGTGACTTCAACACGAAACACCTCTCTCACCACCCACGACACGTTTACTCAATATTGGGTTACTGTTGAGACGACGTCTCAGACGGCGGGCCAACACTAGCCCGACATTGAGTAAACGTCTCGTGATTGCTGGGCTACCTTTCCTTCCTAAAATACTGTTGGATTATACTTATATATTATATTTTGTATCACCGTATGATTGGAAAGGGTATATAATATCATAAAAAGAAGAAATGGATATCCTGTGATAATAAGAAACATCACTAGTAATTTCAAGTAAATGTAACGATATCCATTTCTAATGGAATAAAACTTGGAGAGAGGACTACAAAATAAAGACATTTTTATCTTATTATAAACTAGAGTTTTTTCTATGTGCATTTGCCAGCTTAACTTAAATGTGATTACATTGTCCTTCCTTGTAAGGAAAACAAATAGAAATGATCTGGTTAACAGTATTGATAGTCGGAATTAGAACATGATTTAACTCGAGCAAACGACGAAATGTGTTTTGAACCATTCAAATGAAATTTATCGTCACCTTAAATGTTATATTCTAGCAAAATGGCGCAATCGCAAACCTACAACACTTCAGTCAAGTTAGGCCTATCCCCACCAAACACAAAACATTTGTCTAACATTTATACAACGTCGGCCCAACGTCTTCGACGTTGGTCCAACATGGTATAAATCTTATACAAATGTTTTGTGTTTGCTGGGTCTGGTGTGAATAAATCACTATATAGCCTGCCCGGTAAACACAAAACATTTTCATAACATTTATGCATATGTAATGGTAATGTAAAGTTTGAGACAAACAGTCATTGTATAATCACTTGGGGAGCAATACGTGTCGTCTGTCTAGACACAGATATTAATCATTTGATTATTTTAGTTTAATATTTTTGTAGAACGCCGTTGTCTCCAGTCAGTCCAGATTCGAACCAGTATCCCCCCAGCCTAGACTGTGAACATTTTATTCGTCGAGATCATATCCCTTTAATCTCAACCACAGATGGGTCTAAGATCAAAGTCAGCTTGGAAAATACCGTCCTTGACCTCCGTCTGGCAAACATCACGATGTTCAGTCCTTTTTGCTGCAACACGACATCAGTTTGGCTTTCATGACGTCACGCAGGTCGCCCTGAATGGCGTGCTCAGAAGACCTTTGTCCACGCGGGACCCACAAAATACACAATGGTCTCGTGAAAGTGGTTTCCTTCTCGAAGAGAACAGGGATATGAAATATTCAGCCGCTGATGGGCATGACGCCTCTAGACTGATTGTTCCCTGTGCTCACTGATCAGATAAATGATGGTCGGTGCTCAGACTACCTCAGATAGCTGTCACGTGAACAGATGTTGTCACGTGATAAGCGCGCGCATCTTATTGTTTTCACCTGAGTGAAGTGCTTGCATTGTTCCATTGTTATATGCACATGTATACTATACAGGAGTCAAAAAGCAGTAACTGCCTACTTTCCAAGTAAGCAGTTAATGTCTCTTGTCTTTGCAGAGCGTTTTTCGGAGAATATACCCATATCACTTCTAGAATTTTTTACCGCAGCTGTGAATACCGAGTAATACGATTAGATAATAAAAATACATCTTAATTCAATTGTAATGATTAGATAATTTGGTCCGGTGCCGTTTATGACACTTTGGCCCATCCTTTTATTCTTTCATTTGCTGAAGGCCTATGTTTTTTTTCGTTTTTTTTAATATACGTCATCGGTGTCATGCTAATGTTCTGCTTCACACAAATAATTGAATTAGGCTTTTGGTACATACAAGTTAAAGTGGGAGAGGAAATTCTCCTGGTGAATCAGGTGACACTGCCCTCTAGAATCATGAATTTGAAACTCGAAACCGAGCAGTCTGAGAACGCTACAACTCCATCACGGAAGCTTCCCATCATATTAAATCTTTACGAGTCAATGGAGAAAAAACATTTTGTTTCTTAGAAACCTGAACACCGCTAACATGTAAAGAAACCCGAAATCTGGCGTGACATCCGATAGTGTTAACCACTGCATCACGGCACCTGTTGCTCTGTTTCCAAAACAACAGTGTTCTGTCTCGAAAACAACCTAGCCCTATTATAGTACAATACATTTGAGATGTATTTCTGTCGTCCACCCACTGACAGCATCTTATTCTCTACCACACCCCTTGGATGACGACCCGTGATCCAGACAACACGACACCTCTGTCCGGTACTGGCCCAGTACCGAGCCAGTGATGAATAGGTAGTGGCCCAATACCGGGCCAGAGATAGATCGATACTGGCCCAGTACCAGGCCAGAGATGGCTAGATACTAGCCCAGCACCGGGCCAGACAGACAGACAGACAGATATTTTATTGACAGAAATAAAAGTCATTACAGACTTATTTGTCATAGTAATAAGAGAGATATATGTACATGTATATACAAGAATGTTAGTTTGTTAAAATCATATGAGTCAATATACATTGTATGATAAACAACTAAAATCATGTTAGGTGGCATTGCCATAATAAAAACTGGGTATTTCGGTGATACAAATGACTACTTCTTAAAATAAAATTAAAAGGCATAGCCAAGATAACATGGGGGTCTATCATTTTGCTTCCAGCACCAAAACCAGAGATAAAATAGCTACTATGTTTAATATACTACTTATATTAAGTAGCAAAAAAGACACTGGAAAGCGTAGAAACCAAAAATATATACAGGTGCATAATTATGCTACAGTAACTGGAGTATGAAATAAGACAATGGTAAAAATTATATGGTATTTAAAAAATATATATATGTATATATAATATAAAGCAGTACAATTAATGTGGCAATCCGCGAAACAGGTAGCTCCGAGCCATGTGACCATGCAAGCACAGTCGCTATGAACTCGGAGATTCCCTGATAATGACTAGTGGTGTAAACTTAACAACGTAATAACAGTACTACTACCTTAACACAATATATACATACTAATAAAAGTCGGACATTGTGGTTCGTCGACTGCCAACAAAGTATAGCATCAGAACCATCCATATTATCGAGTGTTGCAGACGTGTGATGTAATAACAATGACAATTACGGATAATAATTATGTGTGCCATTCACGCAGGACATAGCACTCACACAATAACATTGAAGTTTATTTAATTAACTAGTGATTTATTGCCTATATGGCCCTCGCACAAAAAAAAAACATTACAGCTTATTTTAATTCACTATATTGTTTATTTCATACCATTTCACTCACGACCTAGTTAGTACCACATACTCGGAGTTACAATCGAAGAAAAACATTCCCGACCTCATAGATAAAATCAGCTGACTTAGCAACTCTGAAATCATCCATAAGGCCCCACCTCGTCTGATAACAAAGGCGACGGAAACGTCCCTAACCGGCCCTAAAAAGCCAAATAATAAATCCGAGAGCAACAGCCGTCCTGATATGTGGTAATACCCAAGTCAGATCATGAAGGCATGATAATATGGATAATATAGCGATAGGTGACTTTGATTTATTATACTCGGTGTTTTTAACAATAAATTTGTTTAAAACAGCCATAGATAAATTGCGCTAGTGACTTCACCACTGTTATGTCTCTAGATGTCATAATTTGTAGAAACATTTCATTTGTCGGCTGTATATTGATAGTTGCGGTTACCGAGTTAAACAAGATTTTGCGTTCATTATTCATAGCGTTACAGTGGAGAAGAAGATGTATTTCGTCGTCAATTTCGTTTAATTCACACCTTGTGCCAGAGAAGGATCGGTATTGGTCCAGTACTGGGCCAGATATGGCTCGGTACTGGCCCAGTACCGGACCAGAGATGGCTCGGTACTGGCCCAGTACCGGGCCAGAGATGGTTCGATACTAGCTTAGTACCAGGCCAGAGATGACTCGGTACTTGCCCAGTACCGGGTCAGAGATGGCTCGGTACTGGCGTGTGACAGGTGACAGGCTCTCTTTGCGCGGAATGATATTCTCCTTTGCCGGATCAATGATCCGTGAGGCTCAGTAAGATCTGGGTTTGAGCTCGTAACGCTTAATGAACCAGAAGGTTGTCGTGGCGGGCTTTCACTCAGTGACAGGTCTGGAGCTACCTGATTGGCGGGGTTTCTCACAATTACGGACCTCTCCATGTCATGCGCCCGTCAAGCGGAGGGCAGTCCCGGCCCAGTGCTGGTTAAATATCTAGCCAACGGCTGAGCCGTTGGCCAGACATTCAACCAGCGCTGGTCTAGATCCCTGGGTTTCCGCGGGACTGCTTGTTTTGGAGGGCAGCGCCTAACAGTGTCATCAAGTGTGATGGATGCATGAGGGGTAGCTCAATGACCTCTTTAGCGTTAGGAGCCCGGTGACCCTTTGACATCCACAGCTAGCGAGTCGTTCCTAGCACCTGTCGCTTCCATGGAGACGTTCGTGTAGTGATTCAACCATTTATGTTCTAAGTAGCAACACAATTTAATTATTTTTTTCGTCCTGCGATGACAATTATTTAGATGTGATTTTTTTTAATAAAGTTAATAATTTTTTGTGCTGAATTTATTGATTATTGATTTTAAAACAGTTTCGTCTACCAAGGTTTAAAATGCACTGAACAAAAAAGTACCAGTGAAAGGTGCCTCCAATCGATATTGGCGTAAGTCTTCAAATTTCTAATTTAAAAGCAAATAACATCCTCTTGAAGATGTGGATGAAGACACAACTGCAGTACGCAATAACTTAGCGGTTCCATCATTGGGCACTGCGAGGGTCAGGCCTCTTCCATCGATCCTGTAACACGAGGCGTTGACCCAATGTTGGGCCATCGTCAACGCCGCTGGCCCAACATTAAACCAATATCGAGTAAACGCCTCTTTCTTCCTGGGTATATCGATTTGGTATACATGTGGACCAGTATTACAGAGATTACGACCCAGGTGTCTATGACTTCAATTAGATTAACCGTCCACTAGGAGGATTAAGTATACGTGTGACACATACAGCACGGCCACGTATGTTATATCATGGCCAATATTCAGAAAAAATGAATGCCCTAGCAGCCAAAGTGCATACAACACTTTGACTACTAGGGGGGACGATGTGCCAGTGTATGTAATTCCGAAGATCAAACATGGTTGGATTCCAGTCGGGCTGTATTAAAAATACATGTACATGTTGTTAATGGTGTCACACAATCAACTATTTTGAAACAATCCACAATTTAATAACCACCCTTCTGAAACAAAATGACCAGTACAAAACTACGTTTCAAGAGACAATGGGCAGGATAATATTTCATGGTGGCATGTTAATAATGAAGAATTGGGCTGTATTTAAAAAGTAAACGCGAGCAAGTGTCAAGAAGAAAAGCAAACACGTATTTTCTGAGGCTCGGACACACATGCATTTAGCTGTCACTTGTAGTAATACATTATGCATCTGCTCCACGCCCTCGGACTACTAATTCAGCTGACGCGCTGTTAAACCGGGGGATCCGGGAGAAGAAAACATTTACTGGTCAGTTATGGGCTCCTCGTGTTTAATCTGCGCATGTCTGCAAGAGGGTGGTGGTAAAAGTCTAAGTAGAGTCTCTGGTGTTATGGCTACTCAGCGACCATCAGCATAAAACTTGGCCCACCTCACGAAATGTATTACTTCGGAGAAGGCATAATGGCCGATGATACCGTCAATGAAAAACATCAGTGATTGCGACGACTGCTGTCACATTGTATAACCACATTATAGTTTCACTGATCTCAACGTTGTTGCAATGAAACAACGTTGACGTCATTTGTTTGCTGGATTAGCTGGTGCTGATAATTGTGGTCACATTGACGGCAATGTGTGACATCACCTGTTTGTCTCTGATGACAATAATGTTATTATGCACTTAACTTAAGTATAGTATACAGCCCGAGGAGCTCTCCGTTCTTAGCTGTGGAAAAGGTCGTGGCCGATGCCTTTTCCACAGCTAAGAGGGTTTTAGCTGACATCCGACAATAATGAGGATCCCTCATAATCAACAGGTCGGTCAGAGCTGACTGATTAGACGATATGCCTACCATGATAATTGGTCTGTACTTGATCAACACTAACTCTCCATTCCCGGCTTAGAACGCAAATAATGTTGTGGTGTGTTTTAATACTGGTATAGTTCCTTTGAAATTGGCCCGGCTGAATTCTTATGATGTGCATCACATGTAGAAAATATGAACCGCATATCGTCGCCTCGGAGCTAAAGGATCCTATCTGACACTCGTCAGAGTGGCAGATAGGATCCCTTAGCTCCGAGGCGACGATATGCATACCGGTTACTGAAAATTTACTGCAATTTTTGGGATGTAATTATGTTGAAAGCGTAGGCTACTTACGAGAGCTTTCGAGCTGAGACTCCATTCATGGTCACTCTGACGTCACTAGTCGAGGCTAGTGCCACCTGGTGGTAGCTGGAGAGTTGGTCGTGTGCGGCTGGGATCTCAGGAGGTGGTTGTAAATCCCTGGCAAGTTGTAGCGTCCGCCATCGCGATTGAGGCTGCTCTTCCTGATGCCTATGTGAATGGCCTCTCTCACTCCTCACTCGAACCAATGGTCAGATTTCTCCAGAATTTGGACACTGTTCCATTCCACAGTGTGGTGTTTGGACTGTGCATGTGATACAACTGGAGATGTGGTGCAGCTGGGGCGGCGATGATCTGCCAAGAGTCGTCCCTAGATACGTTCTGTCTCCTCAACATAAGAAGCAGGACATCCTTCACATTGTATGCAATATACCGTGCCACTCTGCTTCTGCTTGTCCAACTTATCCTTGGGGTTAACAAGTTGTTGTATCAGGGTGTTGACGGGCTTGAAGTGCACAGTGATGCCTTTTTTGTTAACTATGCGGCGTAAGGCCTCTGAGGTACCTCTTACGTATGGTATAGTGACACTCCCTTTATATGTCATCGGGTTGTCACGCCGCGGAGCACGTTGTTGAGATTTATCTCTGTTGACGAGGTCGATTGTTAGTCAGAGTATCCACTTTTACTTTGTACTTCCCTGATGTTTTTTTCCTTCTCTTGATCTTCTTTCAAGGTGTTAACAATGTCAGCCAGATGGTATAGTGATCGTATCACAACTTGTGCTGTAGCGGGTGATGGGAATCCGCGTGGTCTGTGTGTTTCTTTTTTTAAATACTGTTGTCTTGGTGGTTCCATGTTATCTCATTATGTGTAAACTCATTTCTAGTGAGGGCATCATGTCCAGTTCATCGGTCTACAGCAATACTGCGCAGTACTTACTGAGCAGCTAGTTATATCTTAGGTTATATATATTTTGTAATAATTATTTTAATCAATGAGGGATACATAGATCTTCTCTTTTAATGTCATTAAATAAACCTAACTATGGTATTGTGTTAATGGCATTTTTCATTTTTCATGATCAGACACTGGACATTGCCATATATTAGATCATTTCACTTGGGATTATTCTTTTAAGTTTAGGGCTCGTTTTATTGTTTCAAGTTTAGGGGACCCTTCCCGTCGCCTGTGTTATTGGACCGGGCGGGACCCTAAATTGGTCAGAGCTTTGTCAGATATTTTGTCAACTTACTCTTTCTTTGAGGCTAGGAGGTTTTTGCTCCAGGGGTAAATATTTAATAATATTTAGAAATGTTCATGGCGTGACTAAGAAATGCTCAAATAACGAAGTATAAAGTATGTAACATACTTATGATTGTGATTGTAGCCACAGTAGCAATACAAAACGAAAACTCAGTTCTTAATGCATTTTCTGAAACATTTATATATATATTATGATAATATGAAGTGTGAACTGCATGATGATGTTCGGAACCTAGTCGCGTAAGCGTTATCATGCTTTAAAATGTTACCCAGGCTAATAGGTAGGGTACCCAGCATAAAACAACAAAATCTAACAATACAAAAAAATGTCAACTTGAACGAGCACAAGTCTGTATCAAAAGTCGTGATTCTATATAATCCATGTTGACACCATGAAAACGCAGAGACAATATCCGAGCCAATTTTTGTTTTAAAGTTTAGTAAACGTCTCAGAGGACAATTTAAGACATCAATTGACAACTAGGCCTACTTTTGTTTCTTAGTAATAAAAGGACACTCGCATTCCGTGGCACAGACTTCACCAATATACATGTAGGCTACTATCCACGAAATAACCCTGGTCTAATGACAGCTCATTGCCATCAATAAGGCCATGATCTCGCATCACACCTTTTCTGGCACTTCGTGACACAGTTGCCCAAGAGAACACCATGTCATACAAATCTGCCCAAGTAATGGCAGACTGAATAATACACGTGTACCTCTCTGAAATGAGGGATCGACAGACTTAACAGTGTCATCATAAACGAATTACCTAAGGTGTGGTCCGCAATTCTGGCGTCTTATAACTACAAGACGGAGTCGATGCCCCCGAAGCCTCAAGTACATCTACCATGTCATCCGGCAAGACACACACGGCAGTTATGGCTCCCAGGAGGCTGCTCTAATGGCGACTCATGTCACCGGAGGTTTTTTTGGGGTCAGGAGGGCCCCGCCCAGATACGAGCCTCCCTTTTCTTATACATGTATGCACGTCTTTCCCAGCAGACACGAGACGTTGACCTGATGTTGGTTTTGTGTTGGGTCAGCGTCTACGACGCTGGCCCAACATAAAACCTACATCAGGTTAGCGTTTTCAGCTTGCTGGGAATTCTGTATACATATGACTGCCTTAATTGCCTGACGTTTCGAGTTCTAAATTTTACCACCACTTTATCACCACTTCAATAAAATGTTTCTCAAAGAGAATTAGACCGATACATGATATATATTTTCTGTCTAAGTGGTCAAATCTCAGTAATCGGTTGGTAAAATGTAAATGTATGCAGCTTGATGTGTCCCGCTGTAGGCTTTAGTTAGTTTCTGTTATCAGTCAGCACATGCCGCCCGCTTTACATACTGAGGAAACCACCTCGGATCAAAGTTGCTAGCTGTAGGTCAGTGCAAAGAATAGTACTTCAAGATACCGTTTCAAGACATATAAGCTTTCTTGGTTTCTCACAATGATCCAATCTGTTAAGAGTTTTATGGGCCATGCAATGGCATACATTATTATTATGTAATACTGAAATATATTTTATATGTCATACAAATCAGAAGGGTATATCCCTGCTTCAGGTTTATATCAGTCGCATATTTTCCCGGAACGCATAGTAGATAATAAGCACTCGCTGCTCGGTCCCCTGCTGCAGATGATTTATAGAAGCATGAACAAATAGAGAACATAACAATAATCAACCAGAATCGCGCGCATAAATCGCAACATCGCTCGGCTAAATGACGAGAGTTATGAATAATGAATGGGTGAATCATGCGTTATTCATCAATATCCCGTTATTTCCTCCTAAAGAAATAAAGCCATTGAATGCATGCAACATAACGTCATTCAAGGCATTGCAAGCGAAATCATCTTAGATAAATAAAGAAGAAAAGACGTTTTATTATGATATTTATATCCCAGGTTCAGTTTTCATTGTTGCGGCGCCCACTTGGAGACAATAGTGCGGTGTTGGTTTATGAACTTCCTCTGTCTGGAGCGGAAGTGATCCGTAGTGCTTACAGCTGTATCCGACAGGATGCAGTCTAGGACTGGTATAAAAAAACAATTACAAGTACTAGAATAAGTGTTGATTAGTGCAGTGTAGCATCAAAAACTGTGGCTTACATGTATATTCCCAACTGAATTCATACACAGCAGTGTCAGATAAAGCATACATCTATAGGTATACATAGATCAGGAATAACTTATTTCTCGTTTTAAGAAAACAAATTATCGCGAATATGTCTATGTTTTTTGGGGGGAGTTATTTTACCCTTTTCTTCATAGTGTCTTACGTTATCACTTTATGTGTCATACATTATCGCTTTATGTTCCTGGCTATTCACTAGTCAGTCAAAATATCTGCACAAACGTGACATAAAGTGCGATTAATCAATCCATTCATTTAAACTCATAAAACGTTTCTCCCTCCGGCCACTTGTATCTCCAAAGTCAAAACAATCTGCTGGCATGCCAATGTCGTGTGCATTTGACGAGATGTATTTCTTCTGAGTTAAAACTGAAACTAAATTCAAAATATTGTTCTTCCTCACGCGATATCCAGCTTCAGATGGAAGAAAAATAACACAGAATGATTCAACAGGGAGTTAATTATAAAACTGAGATGATCGGCTTCTTTTTGCAAAGTGCGGAGCACTGTCGCCCCTGAGCTACCTTGAAACTAAAAGGAGATCAAGTTTTCCATTTTTATGATGTACTACAAACATAAATAGATTTAATTCTTGATACTTCAATAGAAAATAACAACGATTATTAGTAAACCAATGGCACCGATTCTAAAATAATTTCCGGTGCACGCATCATCATGTCCAATTTTAAAAAAACCTATCGAGCAATCAACCTACGTATAACTACACAGTAATTGAATGGTAAGCAATATATTTTTGCCGAATAATCATTATTATCAAAATTTAAGCGACGTAATTGCTGGCGTGATATAACAGCAAAAGTACCTTTGAATTAATTATATAATTATCCCCGGTGGTCATGTGGTGGTGACCTAAACAAGGGGGCTATCTGAAAGATACCCATTATACATGATTGTGTATACATATTTATTGCACATGGTGCATAATAAGATTTTTAAGTACGAAAATAAACAGTCACTCTCTAAAAAACACTGTGTGCTTCCAAGAGCCCTAAAATAATTCAGTTTGTCTAGGTCCCATTATGCACTAAAGTATGTAATAACCAGATAACGACATGACAGGTAATTATGATGTGATGGACCACGCAACATAATGCAACATGCTATATTGTCATATTCCACATTTCTTTAGTGATAGATTACTTTTCAGCTACAGCTATAAATTTGTGGAATATTACCTCTAGCAGCATATTATATTTAAACGCTGGCTAGATTATGGACCAGCACAAATTAATATTATTTACCGGTTGCAACCACGCGTATGACCCATACCAAAAGTGGTATGTGGTTGTTGCTATTATTTTTTATTATATAAAGGCCTTTTTTAAAATGAGAGTCATAATAATACAAGCTCCATATTTCCATGATATATATTTTGACTTTTTTTCTGGTGCTGACCTACAGAACTGAGAAAACCTACATGGCTTGATGTCGGTGTCACATCCCACAGTTAGAGCAACCCTGCCGATTCTGGATGTAATGGCGCCCCCCATGTGACCAGCGCCCCCTCTTGTTATCCCGACAACAACTCCGCGACCTTGTTCGATCCCCAGTAGAGCAGCGCCGGCAATATGCCTTTGTCCACCCGGTCAGCACCAACAAACGCATTTAATGTCAACGCTGTTTAATTTGGTTACCACCTTCTAAATGACAAGAATAGGCCCGGTTGAGGATATGTTTGCAGAAAAGGTATAATTATGCCGGCATTGCAGTTCCATTTGGCGATGTATGATCGGTTGATTGCTGTTCGTGCCGTCTTCAATGCGCATCATTCTTTTAGGGGAGAGTCTAGGGCCTGTACATTAACAGGCAGTTTGGGGGTAAATTACTCCACCGCTGCCCTGTGCTTCCTCTCGCGCCATCGAGCAGGAGCCATTGCACCATCGCCGGCTGGATGCCGGGACAACCTCTCTGACGTTTGCCCGGCATTAGCCCACCTTTGGGCCGCGGATTCAGCCCCGCCTCTCTGCTGACCAGCACGACGCCTTGCTGATCGCCTGCAAATGCCCTCTTCTGTATTCCAGACAGGCCTCTGCCAGGCCACCGCGGTGATCGTCCTTCCTCTTTACCCCGGCATCAACCGTCTGCCGAACACCTACTAAATACCAGCACACATGGCATCAACAGAAATAACACCGTGCCCATCTCACCGATTAGGCATCGGCGTACACCGTTGACACACCACGGGGTGACGCTCTTGATAAACACGTCGGTGGCACCAGGGGGGCGCTTTGGTGATCCTATAAGAGAGCCCGTGATCTCAGATATTACAGACTGCCACTTTATACTGTATTACGGCAACTTAGTGAATTTTTACCTCCTACAACGCTGAATTATTTTAGTCTAGGCCATGGAGACTAGAAGGTTTTTCATTTTGAAATCATCATAAATGTCTTAGTTGGCTCTTTCTGCTTCATTTGATCACCTAGTTTAGAACCATTATAAATATTTTTATTCTTTCAGTGCGGGGACCGTCTTTATATGTCAGAATCTGACGTTTACAGACGTCGGATTCTGACGTATAAAGACGGTTTTTATACAGATACTAACGTGCGCTTATAATCGGTGTCGTTTTGTAATTTTAAAATGACAGACCTTGGCATAGGTAGCCTAGATCAAGCGTTCACATTTCTGAATCTACCCTGGTACTTCTGATGTAAAAAGATTTATTCATTCACAACAATTGGTGTTTTTTATGACGAATTAAACAGTTTTTCTTTGCTGCTCTACCATATCACCAATACAATAATGTGATCTTTTAAAGCCTTCATAAAGTGCTAATAGTTCCACTATTATCACATCCTGCAATCCTCTGCTTTCCTCCTTTTCCATTCCCTATTCCGTTGTAATATATATGTCTTTATGTAAGCTATTCATCATTGTGTAGACCCACTTCCTGCCAATAAATGTGACACCCTGCTCACCACAAATTCTGGGCAGGTTCATAATCAGACATATCGGAACAACTAGAAACTACAATTACATTATTGTTATATACACATACCTTTCTGTCTCGGGTATATGAGCCACGTGCCATGAACTATTCAACACACTGCTTTCAGACGGTCGCAAGGGAAGACATAGGCTCAAAGGCAGACATATTTTCTTTTCTGGTGTGGGGAGGGGGGTTGCATGCCGCTATGCAAAACTGTTACTGCAATGCTGGAATAACGTCAGTAATGGGTTGACGTCTCGTGCTGTCTGGGGATATAGCCAACGGTGCCTCAACTTTGAAACGCCATTGGTTTAATGCTACGTGCCACATGGAATGCAGTTTCACATCGTTCAGGGAAAGTGGTGTTAACTAATGTCATCATGTAGCCTGGGTGTAGGTACATGTATGTCTAGTATGTGATGACATCTGGCAGGAAATGCAAATGAAAAATTCCCAGTTGGCTAGAAACCGTGTAAATTATCAAAATAGAGCTGATATTTACCATTTGACATCGCAAACTACACAGAAGCTACCATACTGAGAAATATTTTTTTCTAATAACGTTACACATTTTCGATGTGGTTTGGGACAAATGAAATGAATCGGGCTTTATGCCACTTTTGAGCACATACAGGCTAAATTGGGCCAGGAGAACCTCCTAAGGATGGTGGGATGAGTGAGATGACACTGCCCTCCAGGCCAGACTTGGGGCGAGTACTGAACAAAAGTACTCGAGTACAAGTACAAGTACTTGAAAGAATGACGAGTACAAGTACAAGTACAAGTACTGGATTTTCAAAAGAACTTGAGTACAAGTACAAGTACTTTTAAAAGTACTCGAGTACAAGTACCGAGTACTTTGTTTATAAACTCTGATAATTTACATGAAATTTATTAAATGAATAATTGATTATAATATATGTTACTTCATGTTGCTATATGTGACCCGATCTGGCAACATGAGTTTTAAGTCACACTTTGGCAAACGATTATTAAGAAAATGGAGTGGAACTGAATATTTTTTCTATTTATTTTATTTTAATACAATTGTGAGGTATTTTCCAAAAATGCACAAATTGCCTTTTTGAACGTTAAATGCCATTTTCTCAAAATGACGCAATTTCAGACTTCATATTTTTCTGAGTTTGTCGACTCATATTTCCGAAGTTAAACACGCTACGGAGTTGTGTGTTATACCATTTTAATGGTACTTTTTGTGTACGTGCGGGATATCTTTATAACTCTAATATGTATATATGCAACTTACTCATTTTGCCAGGTCGGGTTACATATAGATATGAGAGGTGAAAATAATATTTTATGGGACAGGTATATTATTGAAATTGCATTATCTGATGCCATGTCCCAGCCAATAGTATAATAATCAGGGGCGGATCCAGAAAATAATCTGACAGGGTTCCAATTTACTCAAATTATATATACATATATGTATCATATTATGTGCCTATGTGTATCATATTTGTATCATATATATCATATACACGCTGGTGTTAGGCAACTCTGGTTTTTAGCGGTGTTTGTATCATTATATTAGAATATAGGCCTATATAAATTTAAGTCCCAATTATAAATAAAGTGATAAAGGTGAATGGACAAAAAAGGAAATAAGCGATATAAGATCAAACGTCCAATTTAAATGTGAAAATCGCCAACTTTATAGTATATAATTATGTAGGTCGTATAGACTGGAGGGGTGGTGTGGATGTTATGTAATAGTCAAGGCGTCACTGTGGGCGTGATTCATTGTTTACACATCAATGAGGCGGTGACAACTAATTGTACCTGCTAAGGACTTGCAGATGCTGACAGGGTTCTGGAACCCTGTCAACCCGGTCTAAATCCGCCACTGATAATACTCCTATCAGTGTACAAAGTATTGTATGGTACATATAGGCCTACTATTTGGCGAATCATAATAAATTAATAAGTACATACTAGTATACAAATTGTCTGTGTCTAAAGCTTTACGTTGCAAAACACGCTAGCTTAAAAACTTGCAGTAGTCCTAATGATAGTAAAATTTTAGATCAGTGCCGCCAACATTTGGTCGCCACTGTAATACACGTTTAAATGAGCCTGAACACACATTGTGTCATGGAAAACATCAAGTCTATTAAAGGTACACGGATCACAATTCTGCCCTGAAAATCTAAAAGGCAGTATCTGCGTACTTGAAGAGTAAACGGAACTGCCTTTTGGCTTTGCACGGCAGAATTGTTTAGCGATAACAGGCACACTTTAGTTGCTGGTGACTGTGATATCAAATCAAATGTATTACCATAATACATTGTATCCGTACAAGACTCAGCCCGGGCATACGCTGATGAATTAGACTATTATTAGTTTAAAAATATATTTGTATGCAATTTATAGGAGGAGAAAATCACTGTTGTATCTATTTTTATACTCGGTCCATCAGCACATTTCGGGGACAGAAAGGGTTATAGAAAGCCGCCGTGGGCCTACAATTGACTCATTATGTAGCCTCACACCTTTAACCCTTACGCGACACTAACAGTTATATGTTCAATTATATTTTTCACTAATTTGCAGCTATAATTGCCGATTCAATTTCTAGCTTCAAGTGACAAACTATAATCACGATTTTAAAAAAATAGACAAATAAAAAAACAATTTTTTGACTCAGCTGTTGCTTACTGGTGACCTGACGCAATGTATATATATTGCACATGTCAAGGTAGTTTGGTTCGCTAGACAACTGACGTCTTGTAAACTTGTGCATAATTTCGTCTACTTTTATTTTTTTCTTGTTTTCAGTGTGTACAGCGCTCCGAATTTTTTTGTATAAACCGCTTCATAAAAAAATTGTAATAATGATATATAAAAAATAGTAGTGCCCGCAGTTAAAGGGTGATGTTTGCCGTCTAATTACTTTGGTCATCTTTGTTTGAACACTGCTGTTATATCATGTGTTAATTCTACGTACTTGCTGGTTAATTCTTGGCCCGATGTCTTGGACAACAAACGCGAAAAATCGAACCTATAGTAATCTTAGTACACAGTCTTCAACGCTGGCCCAACATTATACCACCATCGGTTCATTGCCCCGTGTTTTCTGGGGCTTAGCTGCGAAGAACGAGGTGTTGTATGTGTGATTCTTAAACAGCGAGACATTATTGTTGAAATCACGCCCCCCCCCCCCCTTCAATGATTACTAGTCCTACCGTATAGTATGGTCACTTGTAAATGTTATATATCAATTCCTAGTTTCCAAAGACACGTCTAATAGCTATTTATTTATTTTGTGAACTACACGAGCATACATACTAGTATATACAAGGCAGAACAAGCAATTAGCAGCATGATATTGTAAAAAAGGCGCACTTTTGTTATAAGTTGATGTAAGTAATTGGACTAGTTTGGAAATAATTATAAAGTATTTAATAAATCATTTTTTAATATAATAGCTAAACGGATGAAAAAAGAATCATAAACTGAATGTTCCATATCCCGCTATGATGATTTATGATTTGACTGTGAGCTATTTTGAATTAATTTAAGATGACTAGTACTCGTAAAGTACTCGTAAGTACTCGTTTAAAGTACTTTTATTTTTAAAAGTACTTGAGTACAAGTACGAGTACAAGTACTTTTTAAAAGTATGAGTACCGAGTACCGACGAGTACTGCAAAATCGGTACTCGAGTACCAAAGTACCGAAGTACCGAGTACTTTGGCCCCAAGCCTGCTCCAGGCACAGGATTCAAAATTCAAACCCTGGATGTCTGAGGCCGAGCGCGCTACCTCTCGATTACAGAGGCTCCCCACAATACTGAGTTTTACGAGAGGATGAGGAAGAAACATTTTTGTTTCTTTTAAACCGCCGTGACTGGGAAACGAACCCCGAACTCTAGCGTGAAAGTCTGCGGTGCTAACCACTACCCTAGGGCACCCGCCCGATATGGTTTAGGGGTAGAACGTCTTGCAATATCAATCTTGCGTCATTAAACAAGATAATTATGTTAGTAGATTTTTTCAGTGGACGTTTTTCAGCATTGCGTTGTATATAACTTTAGTGACGATGGGTGGGGATCGACTTTAGACGTCAGAATTAAAGACGGTCTCCGCGCTGAAAGGGTTAAAAATATTTATCAGCTTGTTCACTTAAGTTCAGTATTGAAAAGTATAAAACTCGCTCAAGAAATAAAGTGTAAGGCTTCAGACGAACAGCTTTACCTTGAATAAGTATACTGATACCTAGAATTGTTTTGTATTATGCAATGTAGTATAAGTGCTACTATTTTCATTTTTTCTTGCCGTTTTTTACTAATAAATTTTGTCCACAGCATTTACAAGAATGCCTTCGAACTGAAAATTATTATTATAAAGCTTTATCAAGGCTTCAAGCTAGTACTTTTTTATATTAAATTAACAATAACTTATCCACCCAGCGTTATAATGCCCAGCCACAATACATGGGTAAATATACAAAAATAATATCTCCATTATTGAATTTTATTCATCGACTAACGCATAACACTGCTGGCTCAACTCACATGAACTGTAATTGAGTATACGATGAAGGTATGGAAGCGATATCACACATTTTAGTCAGAACGTATCCCTTTAACCGCCGGTGCCGCATATATTCGTGTATCTATTTTTTATTAGCACATCAAGTACCACATTTTTAATATGTTATATAAGTTAAAGACAAAATGTGACATGAACCAGCAGGATCTGAAAAGAGTTGACCTCCATTTTGTCAAATCTGAATAATTTTCACTCACTTGAAGTTGTGGATCGCGTCAGCGAAACACAACTACAAGTGGGTGAAAATTCAAATTGAATAATTTGGCGGTAAAAGGGTTAAAATAGAACATTCACCCATAAAACCCAGTTTATGGATGATAAATATTATAAATACAGTAAAACCTGTCAATACCGGAATGCCTTGGGGACAAACTTTTAATCCGGTTTGGACAGGTTCCGGTTTAGAGAGGGATTTTACTTTCGGAGAGGAACAAACAAGGATAACTTGTACAATTTACATGAGGGTTATTATTTAGGAAGTGTCGTCGGTAGGTCTACAAATGATAGGTGGATGTATGCAAATAAATAATAAAATACACAACTTTTTAAAGATGTTTTATTGCATTAAAATAATAAGCATATAATCATCAATTCATGCATTATTTTTTCAAGCAAGATTCATATATAAAACACATAATACAGCTAATATACATAGATTAGTGAATCTAGTGCCGGGTTTGCATATTGTGTCCGTGATAATTTATCATTTTTTGTAATTGTGTGTCACATATTTCACACACGGAGCGCATTTGTCATTTTATGAACATTGATTTTTTAGTGCCTAATCTAAAATAACATTACATTCTTGTAATCGTCCGTCACACATTTCAAACACGGAGCATTTTGCTAACACCTACATCAGTCCGTTTAAATATCAAAGCGGTAGTAGAAGTTGCGCTTTCGCTACGGAGCTAATCATATTTCAGCAGTTTTATTTTTTCAACTGTTTCATGACGACAACACTTGTTTGTTTGGTAACTTTTATATAGTTTCTGTAATGTATGACGCTGGACTAAATGCTCCGATACTGTATAATTATGTCATTTAATACAATATTAATGCCTTGACTAAGAGTAAAAAATAATAGAGGAATAATCGAGCGATGAAAGAATAAATCGAATGTTTTTATATTTTACCTACCGTTATTTATTGGGCCATTAAATATCACAAACAGAATAAATTTATCCAAAAACACAGTCTAATGTATGTGAGAATTATTGTTTAATGCACTGATATGTTTATGAATTGATACGACCTTTTAATATTTTATAAGTCAAAGATTTTGTTACAATATTTTACTAACCAATTATTTTATTGATCCATTATGTTGTTAAAATATCTTACCAATCTCAAAGTAAAGGCGCTGTAATAGTTCATCTAAAGAGAAAAAGGTGATTCCCCATTGCATAACCAGATAACAAGCAGGATGAACATTACGTCACCTGCCGCCACCTGTTTAACCCTTAGTGCACCGCATGCGATTTTGAAAAATTCTAAAAAAAAAAAATCGACTCCGGTTTGGACAGGTGAAATACAATACAATTTATGCATTTGGGGAAAATAATGAGTCCGGTATTCAGAGTAGACAGGTTCCGGTTTGGAAAAGCCTAATTAGTATTGTTTTGAGTGTAATTAATTCGGGACCAAATAATTATTACGGTATAGACAAGATTCCGGTTTGTACAGGGTCCGGTATGTACAGGTTGCACTGTATATAAATATTATTATATTTCTACCACAATAATATGGTAAAATAAACATATATTATTGTTATTTTTAACACTAAGGAGCATTATACTGTCCTTAAAGCGACACTTTCAGGCCAAAATCAGCATTTTTATTTTGGCTTTTCAATATGTCCATAATATGTCAACATGTCCATAGACTAGAATTTTGTGTTACGCATTTACCAGTTAAAAGAGAAACAAGTACGAGATTTAATTTCGGACATACATGTCCAAAATTAGAAATACAGGAATAACTGCTTGTGTTGCTTTAAGTGACAGACAGATTTTCCCTTTTTCAGATTTTCTTTACGTGGTTGAATAATGGATAATTGTTCTGTGTGTGGTACCGCTTTCATACCTTCATTGCGAACTCAATTACAGCTCATGCGAGTGGCGCCACCTGTGCTCATAAGATGATATAACCCCTCTCCATATGAATGTGAGGGATCGAGCGAATCACCTTATTGACTCCTCAACTTGTGTAGTCAGTAGACCATCTATCAACCCTTTGACCGCCGGTGCCGCATATATTCGGGTTCTCATTTTGTATCAGCACATTAGGTACCACGTTTTAAACACGTTAAAGATAAAATGTGACATCAATCAGCAATATTTGAAAACAGTTGACCTCCATTATTTGTCAAATCTGAATAATTTTCACTCACTTGAAGTAGTGGATCGCGTCAGCGAGACACAACTTCAAGTGGGTGAAAATTCAGATTGAATAATTTGGCGGTTAAAGGGTTAATAACCTCTGATGTAGGGGTTTGAAGTTTCAGTCAATGCAGATTCTACTAATAAAAAATATTACATCGCTAATTTTGTCTGAATGCATTTTGAACTCTATGTTTGGTCACTTATACATCCTAGTGTGAATTGTCGTAGTAGAATGTCTACTTTGCTTTTCTATCACATACATTCCAGCACTTAGCCAAATGGGATATCGAGGCCCAAGCAGGCGTACAGCTATATTTCAAAGCACATGGAGACTGTAAGCAGTGTTTTATCAAGTCACATGAATCTTTTTCGAAGTAAACATTTTCTCAAATTGTTTATACTAGTAAGTGAATATAATCAGAGAAGCCACTTACTACGATGGGCAGTGTGATGATGTGAATCATAGAGAATATACATATAAATAATTCTAATTATTCTCTTCTAGTAATTCTATTTCCAACAACGCAACACTAAAAAAACAGTGGGTGAAAAATTGAGATAAAACTGTGAATGATCATATGTCATTTATCTGTTCGTACCAGTCTATACCCCGTGTACTTAAGATGATCTACTGGATGAGAGAATAACTACATGACAATGTGGTATTCTGATAAGCAGCAAAATTTATTGAAGCAAAAAAGTCTGCAATCATTCTGGAAAATAAGAACGCTGATACAATGTTGGTTTATTGACGGGCCAGCGCCTGGGGCGCTGGCCCGGCATTAAATCAACATTCTGCGGGACGATATTCACAAGCTGACACACTTGTTGCCATGAGAGCACTGACGGCGTTAAACATCTCAATTTCATTTTGTGGCCGATGTTTTTCCTCACCGCCGACGGACGTTATTTGAGGGGATTAATTTGCTGGTCGAGCGGCCCGCGGCGGGGCGTTGGGACCTCCGGCTATCTCAGCCTCGCCAGGGCGTCCCGGCGCGAATGACGGATCGCTGGCCGCGCGGCAAACCGAGTCCATGTATACGTCCGACAAAATGGTGTCGGCGACCCGGGCCGGCTTGTCACGGGCGGCCTCGGTGTCGCCGCACCCCCCTGCGATATTGGAAGCTATTTAATAAAGCAGTCGACCTCTGACACCGCAGCCACATTAAACCTTTACCGGACACCCGACGTATACACCGACCCAACAGCGGCTAGATCATGGGTCGGTGTAGGAGATGTTGGCAACATAATGCTTTAAATGTTAGCTGTGGTCAAAGAATCCGGAGTGACATTGACCCAGCACTGGTCCAATACGGGGCCATCGCCGTTGGCGTTGGCCCCGCATTGGAGCGGTGGCGGACCAACGCGGTGTGTTTTTCAATTGCTCATTTACCGTTTACCGTCAGTGGGCGGTTTGCCGCGCGGCCTTTCACACGCTGCCTCCGGAGCGCCGACGCGGTGAATTGATGGGGTCAACGCGAAAAACACTGCTCAGAAATGAGAAATGAGGGGTTGACGCCGAGGTCCAGCGCGCCTCTATTAAACCATTAAAAATCACCCTCTTTATTAAATCCTCCCTGAAAAAGCTCACATCACCCGTGAGCATGAGAGGAATGAGTAAAATTGCCCGCCTTGCCAACCTGCTGACCGCTACCAATGTCAGTACCACACCAGGAAAGCGTACACTGTCCCTGGATACACTGATGCTGATATGTGGGAAAACACAACAGCTGACTATTCTGTTATAAGTTATATATTTTATATAGCTAATTGTCTAGTAATATGTAATAGAAGAAAATTCATCAACGCAAATTGTACATCGCTGTTTCATTTTTGTAACTATTTCATTCTTCTCCTGGACCAGTTTAGCCTATATGTGCACAAAGGTGGCCTAATGCCATTCATTCATTCATTCATTCAAGCTTCTATTTCATGCATACTTGCAATATTACAGCCGTGGTTTAACAAGTTTTACGAAATGTTGCCTCAAATAAACCAAACAAGACTTACAAAGTGCAAATTTTCTACCCATACGGAGAAACAGTTATGTTTGTGTGATGCTTTAATATGTCCCGTTTTTCTAAAAGGACAGGAAATCAAAATACATATTTGTCTCAAAGGAGGCGATCCAAGTATTAAGTCAGCTTCATATCTCGTTTGTTGGGCGTGTATTTGATATGCAAACATAACAGATTGAACACCACGTCAGGTCATGACAGGTTTCAAATGTCAAGGTCGTCCTCCGGGATTCAAATTAGTGGTGAGGTGCAGAGCAGCTCTTTTTGAAAACGTTCCCAGTAAACACTAAACATTTGTATAACATTTATACAACGTCGGCCCAACGTCGAAGACGTTGGGCCGACGTTGTATAAATGTTATGCAAATGGTTTCTGGGTTGTACATTCATAAGGCGACCGTTGTTCGCGTCAAAATTCAATTTATTCTATATCCTTGAAAACAGCCACCTCATTATGTGGATGCTGCTCCTGAAGTGGGGTCCGCGCTCTTACAATTCCTTCTCGCACCTTCTGACTTAGCAAATTAAATTAGAAAATGACACACTCGAAATTCTAGACTCACAACTTCGCAACACTGGATTAAATTTACTTTTGCACGGCTCTCTAAAACACAATGTATTAAAAAAATATGTTTTTATTATTTCAAAAATGATGCTAATTGGAGAGGAATCTCATAAAATTAATTAGCAGACAACGATTAAGGGGACATTATTCATTACACCATGCAGTGATAATAAAGAGAGGTTCGCATAATCTGACGTGTTCTCAAACGTGAATGATTGAACAGTCATTCTCAAACAGTAACACTAACCTTCACCTCACAGACGCGGTGTAAGGAATAGCTCACATTTTTTCAATCGCCTCTTAGATTAAAGCGGCCCATGTTACCCGATATGACGAAGTGCGGTGAAACTTTAATTAGGCCTAGACAAAGGAGCCGCGAGATATGGAGACGGGCCGTTTAGTTGATTAACGGCAGGCCTTCGTGATATTAATCAAGCAAAGCCAAGTGGTAGCGAATAAAAATACACAAATCACGACATCGGATAATTATCATCACTGTTCACCCTTTGCCTCTCGAGCTCTCCGTTTCCATTTTTATTCACTTGAAGCTGGAAATTGCATGAGCGATTTTCCAGCTTCAAGTGAATGAAAAATATTTCTATTTTTAAAAAATCTACATCTACGAAATTGAATTATATGAATAACTATACATTGGCCACTAAATAGTTGTTTTCAATTTGGGTGGGGTTTTCATCTGGTGTTAATCTATCTTGACAGCTATATACGGGTCTGACGAAGGTTCATTTCAATACGGTTTGTCTTAATTACTCGTGGAAGTAAAAACAGCGTAATATTACATAACACGCGCTGATAGACTATCGTGTTTTTCGCTTTGCCTAACTATGGTCTTGCTAATTGATATTAATTTTGTTTCTTTTTGCTTGACAGATTTTGGAGTTGCAAAACCGAATAAAGGTCCGAAGCTCAGTGCTCCGTATGGTAAGACATCATATAATCTGTACATTTAATTAAAACAATCTATCTTAGGAAATGGTTCTGAAATGTTTTTTTGTGGTGTGGAGAATAAATTCATAATAGACAAAAGTTCTACGTATACGCTCTGTATCTTTTTTCTAAGAATGTATATCACAGCTATTGTTGCCATTTGTTGCCGATGTATTATAGTATATCGTTTATTAACACTTTATTCCACATGCTATTTTGATGTATCAGGAACATATGCATTTCTGTATATGCATTTCGTTTTACATGTCTGCCGATGTTTCGCTAAATAAGTATTCAGATTTTCTGATAGTATTTTATTAATTGCTTCGGTAACAAATGCTTAGTAACGTTATTCCTAACTGTCGTTTTTGTATTCTGTGAAACTCAATGACCTCGACCTCCTTTGTTTTCACCGAGCTAGCTAATAGAATGAAGTATGAGGCAGGGTTCTTATATAACCTTGTTTTCACCGAGTGACGTCACTGCGTTTCACAGAATGAAGTATGGGGAAGGGGGTATTATATAACCTTGTTTTCACCGAGTGACGTCACTGCGTGTCACTGATATTGGCATTGAACTGAGTGTTTAAACATCAAAATTGCAAATGTTTCTTCTCGAATTAAACAATTATGAGTAATTTTCACTCACTCGAAGTTGTGGGTCGCGGTAGCGAGACACAACTTCGAGTGGGTGAAAATTTAAATAAATTAATTTATCAGGATAAGGTTTGATCGCACCAGACTGGCAAGGCTAAATACATGTTTTCATCAGCTCCTACGCCCTTTGTCCCGTATCAGGTATCATTTTCTGGTGAATTGTTTCAGGTCTGTTTATCGCTGTTGTGATAGGAGTCCTAATCGGGATCGTCTGTGGATTCGGCATGCTGGGGACTGTGCTCTGGTGCAAGAAAAGGTCAGTACACCTCTTAACCATTAAAGCGCTTATATACTTGGAAATTAACATGAAAACCAAAGGCTTATTTTCAATTTGAAATCATTATAAACGTCTTAGTTAGCTCCTTCCGATTCATTTGAATATCTATGTTATGGGTCTGCGGCCATTATATAAATATGTTTACTCTTACAGTGCTGGGATCGACTTTAGTCGTCAGAATCTGACGTCTACAGACGTCAGATTCTGTCCACTAAAGTCGATCCCCGCACTGTAAGAGTCTAAGGTCGGATCAGCCTATATTAATTGCCTTTTTCGTCAACCTGTTGAGAACGTGAGCAATGAATATTGCTAATTAAAAAAAACTTGAAAACATTAACAATGACAATTTCTAGGCGATCCTTTATTGTTTGGTCCCTATATTCTGTGTTGTCTACATTGTACATGTACGTTGACAATGTATTAAATCCAATAACTACTAGATGTTGACCTAATGCTGGTCCAATGTTGGCCCAGCGTCGCCCAAATTCAGACCAACATTGGTCTTTTTCTTGTGAGAAGCTCTCATTAGCGATCGATACCTCGATTTACTTGTAAATCACCGTCGATATACATATGTTAAACAAATCATAATAATTTATCGATCTCTTCTGTACAGATTTAAACTAAATTAACTTGAATTTTCAGGTTGCTTCTTGAAGATTCAGAATTATTTCCTAAAACACTCATCGTGAAATATCATTAGCATAATGTTAAAAGCCGACTATGCGATCACAAAATTCAAATCAGTCTCGCCTAATCTGTTATAAGATGAAAAACAATAATTGAAGGATTATCGGTGAAATAGTAGTAATATTATCGAGATGACGAGCAACTGTAATTATAAACTCGAAAAATGCTGATGACTTTGTCTAACACAAGTATAGATCGTCGCCTCGGAGCTGAAGGATCCTATCTGACACTCGTCAGAGTGGCAGATAGGATCCTTTAGCCCCGAGATACAAATACGATGTCTGCAGTAAGTGAAATACAGCTACAACACGATAACAATAATTATATAAAACGTGTCTTTGCGCATTTATATATATACAACATTTTTGTCATACAAAATAGGATTCCGATGTACTCTGATGTTGAATATTCTTTGAAATCTAAATACTGATCAACTCCATACATGTATTTAAAAACTATGGGTTTTTGTTTTCAACTTCAATTGTTCAATTGTTCAATATAATAATCAGATTTTGGCAATCCGCGCCTTCACGAAACAAGAGCCTGGATTTTACAAGAACTAGCTGGCATGATACATCCCACGTCAAACTGGGCAGTATTTCAGCGTCAGTGGACTGTCTACGAGGTTCAGGAGTATAATTAATACACATGTACACCAAGTGTTATGTCCCCCGCGGGAGATCGTCTTCAGTAATACAATCGGCCATAACTCCACGTTTGCGCGAGGAGACGCTAAGCGCGCGAAATGGCGACAACATGTGCAATTAGTCGTGTCGAGAATGAACACTGGGTGTCGCCGTTATCCTCTAGAAATCCCTCGCCGCCTTCCTTCATCTGGTGCTAATTGGACGGCCGCCGTTATCATTGCTTTTATTTCGCGTTGCTCTTCTTCTGCGCGGAGTTTATGGGTTTCTGTTCGGCGACAAGACCTCGCATTCCGCCACTTCTTCCTCAACCACCCCTCAAGTCCCAAATCATTTAGATTCTATTTTTCGGAAACGATATTGTTTAACCGCTTGCAACTGCAAGCGGTTAAACAATATCGTTTCCGAAAAAATGCTAGTTCAACAAAACCTACCTCGCTTACCTGCAGTGAAGCATATGCTGCCCCCCTTTAACTGTTAACCTGAAAACAGCACCTCCATACTCACATGGTTAATATCTGCTCCAGTTTGTCAGTGGATTTACACCAGGTTGTTTCGTCCGCTGCCAATTTGCTCGAACATCTCTTCTAAATCTGTTGTGATGCACCCGACCCCGTTTATTTCCGTTAGTTTTTTTTAGCGATATCCGTACAAAGTCGATAATTACTGAACTTACGCTGTGTAAATGCGCATTTTGCTGACGGGCTGTGGATATCACCTAGAACTGATCATATTCTAGATCTTTTTTCAGGCATATTATAGTGATCACATTTTGCTCTGATACCGTAAATTAAAGGTACCCACATTGCTAACGTCAATTTTTAACATGCAAGCTAGAATACAAGTGTCACTCATGACCAATAGTTAGCAGGTCCTAAAACGTGATCTCGATGCTTAAAGACCCCTAACCGGGCTAAAATAAAAAAAAATCGGTGATTTTATTTTGTCTTTTTAATATGACCATATAACATGTCCATAGACTAGAACTGCAATTTTTATTTTAATTTTTGTGCTGCGCATTCACCAGTTAGGCTAGATATAGAGACAAAATTCCTGATATCTTATTTTGGACAACCATGTCAAAAAAAAGAAATACGTGTATCAAATTATTTTTGAAAATGGTGTGTACATGAGACCTGGTACTTTTAATGTTACCATAAACATTTGTGTAAATATAAGGTGACGAAATCTTTGACGTTCAACACAGAAACGTTTTTTTTACAAAAGTGTGATCTACATTTAGAAAAATAGAAATATACAATATAAAATAATTGAGTTTGAACATATTTAAAACAAAAAAATCAAATTTAGACTGTTTTAATATGTGTTTTAATATGAGTAACACACATAAACCATATATTTATTTCAATTTAGGTACCTTTATGTAATATTTGTTCAGTGTTGAAATAATAAATATATGTGAAGATTGAACATTATGCAGTAACTGCTACTACTCAAATGGTGGGAAATGATATTATAGAGGGGAGAAAACACATCCGAATCTCTATACACCTGATAGCCATGTTACCCCCCCCCCCCCTAATGCGTAGTAAAATATATCTCCCATTTTTCAAACGGAGGGACAGATATATATATATATACTACCTTCATTCATAGGACGCCGATAATATTTATTTCAAAATATTATTAGAATGCTTTATTTTTTACCCGAGTCTAGATTTTAAATTTATTATATAACAAAGCATGAACATGGTGACCAGCGGTATGTTTTGGTGGCACAGTGTATTTTATTAACTGCGAAGAATTCACGTGCGATTAGTAATACAGTAGTATAATGGAGCAATATTGACAACATTGATTTGGTGGAAAAACACATTTATTTGTTTAAGATTCTGTTTGAAAAGAATCATCTCTGTAGAAAGCAGAAGACATCCCAGCAAACGCGAGATATCGAGCCAATGTTGGGTTGATGTTGGGCCGACGCCGTAGGCGGTGGGCCAACATCAACCCGACATTGGTTGATCATCTCGTGTTTGCAGCACCACCACGTCGACACACGGTCCGGAATTCTGTTTTCGTGTCCCCGCGCTTAGTCTTTGCGCTACAGCTACACAGCGGTAGTCGTGAAGTATCATTTACAACCACTAAGAGAGCTATTATGTGCTTACCACATGTATTATCGTCCACAGAATATCCCCATAGAAGTCGTCACCAATTCCGCGAAGCCTTACCTGTTGGCCACTTCCGGCATGGGACAGCGGAAACGCTACTCCCTTGACCGGAAGTGATCACTGGTTCATGCGTAGATATTGAGGATGCCGTCATGGATACTGTGATATATCGTATTTTATTCCACACAAGACGAGTATTGCCTTTTCCGTTTTGCATGGAATAAATAATGCCAGATAATTATCTTCTGCCCCACAGATACATATATAATACAGTATATATATATGATATACATGCATACTGTGAGTAATTTTAATTCACTTGAAGTTACGGATTGCGGTATAGAGTGAAATTCAACAGCATGAATGCGCTAATTAGGCCTGTGTACAATTTCCGCAGCTGCAAAAAAAACCAAGATACATTAAAAAACAGCAAAAAAATGTATAGCTTAGAAATTCCTCAATAATCATGCAGACATTAAAATTGCCTGTGGCACAATAATGTAGAATGCGTAAAATGAATCATTAATCAAATGATTATTGAGCAACGTGAAATATTAATCCATAATATTCCTAGATTTGTGAAGAGGAATATATCATAATAAGGTTGATTTGCTAAATTTTTTACAATGTTTTTTTTTATGATGGAGACCCAGATTAAGACCAATAGCAGGGCCCATATTCTCGTACAAGCTACAATATATCGTAACTTCTACGAGAATACGGGCACAGGAGCTCTATCATATGACCAGCAGATAAAAAATAATAAAATAGTTCTTTACAAAAAAAGAAAGGTACTTACAATTACTTGAAATATCAGATTGAGAATAGGAGTCAAGGTGATCTGCATAGCCATATCATACATGTTCGGCTCTTGTAGTATGATAGATAAGTGAATAGAAAGTTTAAAGGTTGTATATGAAAGGGTGTATCTGCCACTTTGTGAAGTGGCAGATACACCCTTTCATATCCAAGGTTACGAATTATTTTATCATGATATTTTGTATTTGTCTGTAAATATATAATATCAATATGGCCAATCATCCATAAGCATAATACTTTGCTTTGTTTAAAAATTGTTCTACGCCCTTTATTTCAGCCAAGATGAATAACACGAAAAAAATCGTTTTATCAAATATCACACTGGAAAGATACCTTAGAGGATTGATTTATGAAATTGATTGGGATTTGCCAGGCTATACCTTGGACCGATTAATTTATCTTTGTAGATGGTAGTTTAATTCCAAAGTATATCCCCAAGGAAAAAACACTCTGTTCTGGGGTATAAGTTTGATGAAAACATTAAAAATAATTTCAGCTAGAAATTAGAATTTACGATTCGAATTAATTCATGTTATTATTTATGTTGAATGAAATACAGACGTATAACATTTTTTAATCATCTTAAATCTAACAAAAAAATCGGAAATATAGACAGTTTAAACCATTTTGCGATTTAAATTTAATCTTGTATTCACTTGAACACCCTGTTGAACCTATGTCCCGCTACCGCGTCCAGTAACGTCAGGTGAATAAAGATTACTTATATTTAACCCTTTAACCGCCAAATTATTCAATTTGAATTTTCACCCACTTGAAGCTGTGTCTCGCTGTGTCTCGCTGAAGCCAAATTATTCAATTTGAATTTTCGCCCACTTGAAGTTGTGTCTCGCTGACGCGATCCACAACTTCAAGTGAGTGAAAATTATTCAGATTTGACAAAATGGAGGTCAACTCTTTTCAAATCTTACTGGCTGATGTCACATTTTATCTTTAACAGATTTAAAATGTGGTACCTAATGTGCTAATAAAAAATGACCGAATATATGCGGCACCGGCGGTTAAAGGGTACAGTTTCACTGATTGATTTATTATATGTTTGTTTTGATTGTTGTAGTTACCATGGATCACGTCGTCGATATAGGAATGATGAGGGTCATTACGGTCAACCTATACTGCCCACCACCACCACCACCGCCTCAGGCCAGCCGTGTAAGGTACACCGGGTGGGGGACTACGGGTACAGCCACGTGTGGCAGGTGAGACAAGGCGGTACCTCTCCCAGATCTCACTCACACCCCGGTACAGCGCCGGGATGTGCCGGCGGGGCGACTTCGATCCAGCAGCCTCAGCAGCAGGGGGATAAGGCGGGGTCGAGCGCGCGGCCACAGACTGCCATGCAGATGGTCACCATGCAGAAGAGAGAGGTTCAGGTGGGCCAGCAGTCACCCAAGCCAGAGGATCACCACGAGGCCGAGGTGTCAGACAACGAGCACCTCCCTGCTCCCCCGAGCGATAGCAGGACGTGTTACCACGATTACGACGTCACCAACCAGTTATTCCAGTGCCACCTGCAGCAACAGCAGCAGCAACAGCAACCGCCCGGCCAGCAGGGAGCGAACCGGAGACCGCCGCATCTGGACGTGATAGAGGGTACATCTGACGACACTGATGAGGACCTTGACAAGCAGAGCTTCATCTTACACAAGCCTCGCGGGTACAGCTACGTCCCCTCCGCCCTGGACAGGGAACGCTGCGAGAATCAGTACAGCTGATATACGGCAAACCATCTCCTCAACGAAGACTGAGGATGATGATACTTATAGCTGCAATGCCAAAAGGCAGTAACTGCTTACTTGAAAAGTAAGCAGATTCTGCCTTTTGGCTTTGCTTCGAGTAAGCAGTTACTGCCTTTTTACTTTGCACGACAGAACACTGACGAGTAACAACATCAAAGTACAAAGTATCCATTTCGTTGCATACCCAACACGAATCGCCGACGCAATTCGTGACTGACGTTGTAATGAAGGCGGCAACCATGGACTCGTTCAGAAACGTATGTCATTTTAACCTGTGCTGACACTTTTTGTAAATCCACTATTTTTTAATGATGATGCCATCTTGACATTTATGCATGCGAAATACAGCATTTCGGGATCACCACTGTAGAGTTTTATATATTAGTCAACGTGACTTGAAAAACGTACAACGCGGTGAATTATCTGCATGGTAATACAGTGAAAATCCCCTGTGATGAACTACTTATAAAAGATCCATATTCCAGGTTAAGTAGCTTATCGTTTCAGATTATATCGTCACCTTGAATATGAAAGGGTGTATCTGCCACTTCGTGAAGTGGCAGATACACCCTTTCATATCCAAGGTGACGATGTGTCTCTAAAACTCCATGATTTGTCGTCTTTATTCCTCGTCCAGTTTGAAGTAAGCTAATGTTTGCCTTACTGTAAATCAGTGATTCTCCCTAGAATTCGTGATGATATCACTGACTGCCCCGAAACACGAGAGACATCCATTCAACATTGGGTCTAACATCGTAGACGTTGGACAAACATTGGTTATGTATCGTGTTTGCGGGGCTTAGAGTGAATGATAATGCCTGGATACGTTCATATCCAGGAGAAAGTGTACATAGATTATGCTCAGTGGCCTTGACATTCTTCAATTTCACAAAATACCTAAGTGACAGCCCTCAGTGTCCACTATAACCCAGTGTGGTAACCCTTTATGATCCATTATTAAATTTACGCACCACAAGAAATATTTCAAAATAAATTCATCGAGACGGGGAATTTCTCAGCTTTCATTTGAGGTATTATACTGGGGTATTTCATAACGTCAAGACATTTTCAATCAGCTTGGGGTGATTGAAAATGTCAATAAACATGTTAAACAGCTATTTGTATACTGGTGCTTGGGGGGGTAATCAAATTTCATAAGCATTCTATGCTCCCTACGACTTTATATAATTAAGATCCAAACTATGTGTACTCGGTTTAGAAGAGGAACAGAGTGTATGGAAATCAGTTTTGTGAACAGACTAGTTTTTGGTATTATTTTATCTATTCTAAGTTGGAATGACAAATTGATTTCGGTTCAAGCGTCGCACTCAACAGCAAGTGTAAATCAAGACAGTAGAAGGCTGTGACTTTCCAATTTCCACGAGTGGGTAGATCCTAATTTCCATTTCATCTAATATCAACAACTAGACTTTAGATACACTTACTTAGCTCAACTGATATTCAGGACTTTTTATTTTTTAGAATATTTATTGATTTACCGTATAGTTGAAAGCCGAACATATACCATACTCGACTGCTGCGAGAGGCAGGACATATTTGCTTCACCAAGAAGATATATTGACATGTCACAGAAATATCAGCAACAATACGTGTGCACCTGGCATCGCGCACAGATTCATGGCAGTGTTAAAGCACCACGAACACATCACCAGTTTGTTACTAAAAAGCGACAGCTAAAACAATAGTGCTGATTACGATGCTATAGCACGCTTAAACGTAAAGTCTAAAATCGTCCTCTAGCATCTGAGTAGCACATACAACACTTTTACTGCTAGCAGTACAAGTGTTGTATGTGCCACTCATCTTGCACATACAACACTTTGATTGCTAGGGGGCCAAGTGTTCGTGTGAAATGAGGAGATGACAGCCTTTATACTCAATACAATAATATCGCTTGTATGATATTGCGCTTACCACAACTTTTAAGGAATATGTAAATACACACGACGTTATCACCGTATACTGATGCTTGAATTAAATGCAGTATTAAATACTGTCTAATGTTAATTGTGCTGCCAGACTTCATAATAAATGACTGAAATAATTAATGCTGTATTTGTCTTTTTTTCTTGTATGAACGGAAGTTACAGTTATTTATTATTGATTGAATGCACTTTCAGATTTTGACTTATCCTCGATTTAACAAGCAAGGATACAACGATACAATGATATAAATCTGTATTGACCCATGGCCTATAAATACATGTCGTCTTCAGTCACTTGAAGTTGTGAATCGTGTCACGACACACAATAGTTATTAGTACATTGGTCAGGTTGGTTCAACATGACGTTGAAGAAAGATAGAAGAGAAACATTTAATTTAAAAACTCTACTGCCATGAACACCACATATATAGGCTAACCACAAATTCAGGACAGTAAGGTACATGTGTTTTTGCCACCGATCTCCAAAATTATGTAGAATGTTGATGATAGAGGCTATCGCTGCTATGAATATGTTTCCTGTGTGTGATAAACCTAGACATCCAGGGGACTTTTAGTATGTTGCTCAGACGGGGGTCAAGATGCAATCTCCCAAATTGCATCTCTATTGACAGAACTCATTTATAGAAATAACTCATGCATGTATATCTAACGTGAATGTTGATAAATTGTGCTTATATTTGATTCCTCGTTTGATGATCGTAATTTAAATCGCAATTGAAAATAAAAGTCATAACTGATATGTAATCGACTATGTTATTGAAATAATTGTAATTGTAATTACAAGCGACGAAAATAATCACAAGCCAGACAGACAGATATTTTATTTACACACAGAATGTCAATACAGATTTATTTGTCATAGAAGTAATATGGAGATATGTACATGTATATACAACATTGTAAATTTGTTAAAATCATATGACAATATACATAGTATGACATACATAACTAAAATCATGTTAACTGGCATTGCCATAAAACACTGGGTATTACGATAATATAAATGACTGCTACTTGAAATAAAATTGAAAGGCATTGCCAAGATAACATAGGGTCTATCATTTTGTTTCCCGCACCAAAACCATAGATAAAATTGCTGCTATGTATAACATACCGATTATATATAGTAGCAAAAAAGACACTTTGGAAAGCGTAGAAACCTAAAATATATACAAGTGCATAATTGTGTTATAGTAACTCAAGTATGCAATAAGACAAAGGTGAAAATTATATGGTATTTTTTAAAATCAAATATAATATCATGCAAGTGCAATACATGTGGCAATCCACGAAACAGGTAGCTCCGAGCCGTGTGCCCATGCAAGCACAGTCACTTTGAGCCTGGAGATTTTTAACAAGGTAATAACAGCAATAATTATTTGTGCCATTCACACAGGACATGGCCCTCGAACAAAAACATTACAAGCGTAAATGTAAAAAAAATTAAAACCAAATAATTGTAATATTGTAATCCATTTGTTCATAATTATGATAGTGATTGTAATTTGCCTTTATTAAGAAGCTATAATTGTAACTGTAACTTAGTTTTGAATTGGCCTCAGCCCTGCCATCCGTGATAACAATAAAATGTCAAGTATTTTGAAGAAATTCCCACAATTATACATGTAATCAAATAACACAATGATTCAATACTAGGAATCTTGGTTCAAACCCAGGAAACACGGGATATTATTCTGATGAATAAAGTTATCCTGTATTTTTTTAACATACACATATCTAGCTCCGTCACATGACGGCATCAGATAATCCGAGCCCGTCAATCCGTTGTTTATTGAATAGCGGTAGCTAGTGTATCATATTTTAACCGGCTATCGTTATAGTTGCCGCTGAAATTATGATCATGGCATTTAATTGCTCCTAGTGACAATGTTCACCCAATACGTTCTTGACAAAACACGATTAAATAGAATGTCCATTTTCTTATTCCACCAGGTCTTCTATTTAGTTTCATTTCGCCATACGCTTCACAAAAGACAATAGCTAGAAAAAATAGTGAAAATTTAAATCTTTTATATTAGAAATTCTAAAATGTACAAAAAATGGTTGCACAACAAAAAGATCGATATTATCAGACATCATGCTTGAACGCGCTTTATCAGTCAGACATTGTGCTCATTTAAAATCCCTCTTTAAATAACAGTTTTACTCTGCGTCTGGTGTATTCTTGAGGGCGGGGTGGGGGTGGCGTTTGGGATGCTAGGGAGACACTTAATTGTTAATCGTAGATTATCTCAAAATGGAGCTAATAAACAGAAAAATAAGAAAACTCAAGAAGCCAAAGCGGACATGACAGCTAGTATAAATCTTTTAATAAATATTAAAACCACACGCAAAACAAAATAAAGGCGACAGATCCAAAAGTGTATTGGCAGATTATAAATAAATCAGCTGATGCTCACACTAGACAAGAAGGTAAAAATTATCAATGCAGATGTATGTTAAAAATTTCAAAAAACTTTACACTAATGACAATAAAAGAGACGTTGGAGATGTAACTGAAAACACAAATATTGACAATTTAAAAGTAGAATTGAACAAACCTTTAGAGCCAGACGAATTTTAAAAAAATATTAAAAAATTGAAAAAAAATTAAGCTTGTGACAATGATCAAGTATTGAATGATTTTTAAAAATCATTCTGTTTACAAAACATTTTAACTTGGCATTACAAACCGGAATAATTCCAGAAGAGTGTAATATTATACATTTGTACAAGAACAAAGGCGACATGTGTAACCCTAATGATTACAGGTGTATTTCTATTGTTAGTTGTTTTGGAAAATAATTTACCTCAGTCTTAACCCTTTAACCGCCGGTGCCACACATATTCGGGTTTTCATTTTTTATTAGCACATTATATGCCACCTTTTGAAGAAAAAATCAGCAATATTTGAAAACAGTTGACCTCTATTTTGTCAAATCTTAATAATTTTCACTCACTTGAAGTTGTGGATCGCGTCAGCGAGACACAACTTCAAGTGGGTGAAAATTCAGATTGAATAATTTGGTGGTTGAAGGGTTAAATCAAAGGTTACGCATATTTATTAATGCCTATAAAATATTTTTTGTCCTCAAAGCACTCATTCAAATATATCTCAATAAACGGAAACGTATATACTGTTGTCTTATAGATTATCAAAAATGTTCATCTTTGAATATAAATGGCCAAATACTAGATGTAAAAAATAACTCTACTCAAATGCCAAATACTTTGTAAAAAATTAACGGTAAATTGTCAAATGTTAAATGAGAGATCGGGGTCAGGCAATATATTTCCGAGCTGACAGAAAATGATGATGATACATTCAAATGCACATTATTTTATATGCGGACGACACAGTTATTCTTGCAGAGTCACCAACAGAGCATTGAATGTCGTTAGATGCCATGCAGTCGTACTGTAACATATGGAAATGAAATATCAATACCAGCAAAACACAAATAGTAATATTTGCTGAAGGAAAAGTTCGAAAATATTTGAAGTTTAACTTTCGAAATTCAAGCATTGATGTCATAGACAAGTTCATGTACATTGGTATTGTATTTAATTATAATGGAAAGTTTGGCAAAGCTTTTTGACAAGCTTGTCACACCAAAACTATTCTATGGAAGTGAGATTTGGGCCTACGAAAATAATGATGTCATCAAAAATCTCCATTTGACATAGTTTAAATATGCATTAAATGTTGATAAAAGCACCACATCTTTGATGGTATACTGCGAATTGGGCCGCTATCTATGTAATGTTGATTGCACATCACGATGTATTTTATTTTGGTCACGTATTATTTCAGGCCTTGTTTCAAAACTGTCAGTAAAAATGTATAATTTATTGTATAAAATGTATAATCTAGGTATCGATAATTCCCCTTGGCTTTCTTTATTATCTGCTGGATTTGGATATGTTTGGCGAGATCAAAAGATAACCCGTACACTTAAATAATAAAAACTAGGTTTTTAAAACTAGGCTTACCTTACCTTACAACAAATAAAATTAAGAACTGTTTTAGTCGTTTTAGGTGCAGAAATCACAAATTACCTGTAAAAGCTGGAATTTAAAAAAACATCCCAATATCTGAAAGAGTATGCGTTAAATGTAGGCCTATCCATTGGTGATGAATTTCATTTTGTGTTTGACAGTCTATTTTTTGCTCATCAGAGACACATATATACCTACCGAAACATTGTCATATACACCTGTCGGCAACCAAATTCAGAAGGATAATGAATGATAAAACAAAATTACGTAATTTATTTAGAATATTTTAGAAAGTGTAAATTGAAAAATGTGAGGCTTAAAGAATAAACACTTGAACTTGAACTAAATTAAAATTGGTTTAACTTGGTATTATATAACTTTTATTATTCTGACAGCGTTAGAATAATTATTATCTCTGCTATTATAAAAATAACTAGAACAGGAGTTCCCAAACTTCGAGGCCTGACTTTAGTCTGTTCGAGTGCTGTAGACAAAAAATCGGCCTAATAGTTTCTAAACATAACAGTGTATTGGTCTTCCCTATGGGCCAAAATCTTAAATGTTCAGCATTTAATCGGAAATTGTTCATTAGTAAAATCTCGTATATTCCTTCCACCACCATCGCCGGTGCTGGCCAACATTTATTCAATACTTGCCTGTGATGTACCTCGTACACAGGATGTAGGCCTACCCACCAAATTCCAGTTCAAAGCTGGGCCAGCGTCGCAGCCCATTCCTGGATCAATGCCGGTAAATCGTCTACGACGCTGGACCAACACTAATCCATCACTGGGTCTGCTGTATACCTCGCGCAAACACGTGACATTCACCCAATGCTGATTCAATGTTGACCCACAGTCTTTGATGCTTGCCCGACATTGAAACAGCATTGGGTGATTGTATCGTGTTTTTTGACTGCTGCATGCCGGTGACTATACGGGTGACGCTTCACATCCCGGCATCAGAAACAACAAATAACACGAATCATTGACACAATGCTGTAATGCTGGGCCACTGGCTTCGACACTGGGCCAACATTATTCTACCAAAACCCTTTGAGCTCTAATCACTATATTTCATCGTGAAGGTATAGTTTTTCTGAACTCTTTTTAAGACAAAAGTACCTAACCTAGCAACCTTAAAAGAAAGGCCGAGCCTGATTATTACGAATAAAGCAAACAGAAATATAACAGATATACTTTCTTCACGCCTGTGTTTGGTTTTAAAGTGGCCTACAGAACCTCAGGATAATCTCAAAATGAATTATACACCATAGAAAAACGCTCCCCAGCAAACCCAATATTTTGCCCATAACTGGTTTAATGCTGATCCAGTGTTGTAGTCGATGGCCCAGGAATAAACCGACATTAGGTCATCGTCTCGTGTTTGCTGGAATGCATACATCACCACATCATCATTTTTCAATAATTTTGGAATAGAGTCATTTTGAGTTTTATTCACAGTCCGTAAATTAACACTAATCAAACACAATACAGTATACGAAACCCTTCAAAACGCTTTAATTAGCAATCTGCTACAAGCGACGAAAGGTGAAGGGAGGATATTACAGGGTTTTTTCACTGCCCATTAAATTGTAGCGAATGTTATTATATAGGATGAAGGTAATAAATTGCTTTTTTTTTGTAGTAATACAGATAATTCTGTGAAACGCAGTCACGTCACCGAACCGTTTGAATGGAAACTCGGTGAAAATAGTGTTAAATAAGACTCCCTCTCCTATATTTGCCAGTATTAGCTAGCTCGGTGAAAACATTGGAGGTCAAGGCTGTTCGAGTTTCACAGAATACCATATCATGTCCCTTTAGAAACCAATTCCACCTTACATGAACTAATATACTGCACTGATTTTGTTCGACCAGATTTACAAGATGATGCACAAGGTATTAACTTAACAATACACCATTAACACCAGGGATGGCTTATGATGCACTAATAAAGAGATGTGGACCTCTAGCAACCTGATGCTATATATATGTTTCACTCATTTGAGTGACATGTATAGCATTCTGGAATCGATCCCAACAAACACAAAACATCTTTATGACATTTGTTTATGGCAAAGATAGAAAACATACTGTTCAACATAAAAGAGGTGGTGGTATTCTAATGGCATTTAAAAAAGTAATTATCTCGCGTCGTCCCGCTGACTTAGAGACAGATTGTGAGATAATGGTGTGTAACATGCAAGTCAGCAATTACAGGGTTTAGCTATGGTACTATGTTACAGGCTGCCGTCTTCTAATAGCGAATTTTTCTGTTCTGCTATAAATAATACCTTAGAAGCCGTCCATAACGAGTATGATAACGTGTGTGTTATAGGAGGTTTCGATTTTCCATCTATTGATCGGACAGATATATTTCAATATGTCAACCTTAGGCTCAGGTAGTGGTGACTTGTTTAGAAATACAATGTTAGAATTTGGTCAAACACAAATTAATGATGTAATCTTTAATTCGGCAGGTAATATTTTGATCTTGTTTTTACAAATACTGCGGAAATGATATCACCTATTTCTAAATTTCCTTGTAGATTTCCAGCTGACCATGCTGTTTTAAACATCTCACTTTTTATGTCAAAGCCACGGGATAAAATAAAAGAGCGGTTTGTCTATAACTATAAACAGGCCCAGTGGGACGTGTTGAGAAGCAAAATTGAGGATGCTGATCTTTGTGCAGTGATATGCAATACTACCAATGTAAACGAGGCTTGGGGTAAATGGCTGGGCTTACTAGAGCAGTTTAGAATAGAATAGAATATAATATAATATAATAGAATAGAATAGAATAGAATAGAATAGAATAGAATAGAATAGAATAGAATAGAATAGAATAGAAATTTAAGCAGTAGGCTTGTAGCCCTTGTGCCATATACATATATACAATTGAAATTCACAAATTATGTCTGCCACAATTCCCCGAGTCATGGTGAAGGCAAATCGCATGGGTTGACAGCGAAGTGCGCCACCTTAGCCACATCTAATGATTGGACCAATTATAAAAAATTGCGAAAAAAACTGAAACGATTCTGGTCTTTTTTACATGAGAAGACAAAATCAAAAGCTATAGCAGATATTCTTAGTGATGGTATTTCAGAATACAGTGATACAGCTGCTAAAGCTGATTTATTTAACAAATATTTTCAATCTGTTTTTAATCGGGATATTTCTCCTACCCACCTCAACGTTGAAAACACGAGAACCGTAAACATAAATTTATCATCTATTAAATTTGATCATTTACAGATTCAAAAAATATTCTCTAGATGCCAGATGCCACGTATTCTTAAGGAATGTGCAGCCGTTCTAGCTCAATCCTTAACATTACTTTTTGAAATGAGTTTTGCGTCTGGTCACATACCAGTTTAGTGGGAACAAGGAGATGTGGTACCAGTTCACAAAAGAGGCGACAAATCAGGTCTCAAATTACAGACCGATTTCACTTCTATGTATAGTATTTAAGGTTATGGAGAGATATATTTACAATGATGTACTTAAAGTTGTTGAACCAATAATTAATATAAATCAACATGGATTTATGAACGGGAAATCTTGTACTACACAATTTTTAACTGTCTATGATTAAATTGGCAAACACCTTGATGAAGGTAAACAAACTGATATAATATTTTTAGATTTCTCGAAAGCATTTTATTTAGTGGATCACAATATGTTAATTCACAAATTACGCAAGCTTGTTTTTTCATGTAAATTATTTTTGTTGATTAGCGATTATTTGAAAGACAGGTCTCAGCGAGTGGTACTGGATGGTGTCTCATCTGAGTTTGTGCCAGTTACACCTGGTGCGCCACAAGGATCCATACTTGGTCCATTATTATTTCTACTCTCTATAAATGACAAGCCACACTGCGCTGAACATTCAATACTGTCCTTATTCGCCGATGATTCAAAGAAACAAAAAATGTTTCTTCCCCATCCACGTTTGAAAGTCAGTATTGTGGGGAGCCTCCGTGACCGAGAGGTAGCGTGCTCGGCCTCAGACCGCCAGGGCTCGAATTTCTAATCATGTGTCTGGAGGACAGTGTCATCTTAATCATCTCACCATCCTCAGGAGGTTCTCCTGGCCCAGTTTAGCCTATATGTGCACAAAGGTGGCCTAAAGCCCGATTCATTTCATTTCGCCGATGATGCGAAATGCTTCCGAAAAATTATAATGTAGACGATTGTGAGCGACTGCAGCACGATTTAAATAGTCTCTATGAATGGAGTCAGGTCTGGAAATTACATTTTAATGTAATTAAATGTAAGGTAGTCTCATTCACAAGAAACACAAAACCTATTGTATTTAACTACCATCTAAATGGAACAATATTAGAAAATGTATCATGTTATAACGACCTGGGGTCACAGTTGATAAGAGTCCTGCTTTTAACAACCATATCTCTAATGTTATCAACAAATGTAACAAAGTCAATGGTATGATTAGACGCTCACTAGGTTTCAGAGCTCCAGCCTCTGTATCCATCAATCTTTGCAAAGCCCTAATACAGCTATAGATTATAGACTATTCCAGTATGGTCACCCTTTACCAAAATTCAAATAGAGTCCATTGAACACATTCAACGAAATTTTACTAGATATGCACTTCATTATCCAACAATTAATTACAAGGAGCGCTGTGAATATTTAAATATCTTACCATTGTCTTTCCGCAGGGAGTTGATAGACTCAAACTGCTTTTAAAATCTTTATTTGTCTCAGATTTTTCTGATATTATCGCATCTCTATTGAATGACTACAAACCTGACAGTAGACTTCGGTCAAGTCAGAATGGGTCACTCTTTTGTCCGAGGCAAGTCAGAACTAAAACGTTTACAAGTTTTTATTCAAATCGAGTGATCAGTATTTGGAATAGATTACCAACGGATCTGCGTCAAGAACAATCTTTGGACGGCTTTGTACGTAAACTGAAAAGCTTTTATTATTCGAAGTTTCAAAACACTTTTAACTGTGATAATGTTTGCTCTTGCACAAGTAGTTGTGGATGTCAGGCGTGTGCGTGATATTTGGATTATCATAATCAACATGTAATAACCCAATAGTACCAACATGTAATATGCATGGCTTATCAACGATACTACTTCAACCTATATTGCTGAGTTGATGGGAGAAAGCTATGCTTCCTAAGAATGACGGAGGACTCTCATGTGTCGATACCCATGTGTTTGGCAGGCGGGAGCCACCATTCCAACTCAGACTAGGAAAGCATAGATGTTTTTTTTCGGCTGAGCGACGGCTATACGAGCTGACGCCAGCAGATGCAATTAGACTAATCAAATTACTTTTATTCTAAAGGGACTAACGGTATGTACGTGTCGAGGGCTCTAGTTAATACCACATAGTTGTATTGTTGGTTTTATATATACTCTTAATATAGTATTGTTTTATTGTATTATTATGATATATGGTATGTGGCCCTATGATCAGTGGAGTGCATAATGAACTAAACTTGTGTGGTGGCTCAGGGCACCCTGGTCCCCTTCTATTTGCTCCGCAGTCAAGCAAACATCTACAACGTTGAAATTGTGAAGATTTCATAAAACTAAAATAATGATATTATTATAAAGTTGCATGATTTTAAATGTTGCTCTACTTGTTTCTAAGCTTTCCAGAGGGTTTTTTGCTACTTTTATACTAATACGTAGTTATTTTATCTCTGGTTTTAGCGCGGGAAACAACAATTATGTATAACATATTTCTATTTAATTTTACTTTTAAGTGTAATTTTAAATGTAATTACCATGTATATAATTTTACTTACAACTGCTCATTTGTACGATTATTGTATATATTTGTGCATATAAAGCCTAATAAATAAATATTCAATTATAATGTCATTTCTAAAATTATGCTTTTCTATTGTGTACAATTCCACCATTTACTACATCGATATTAACCATTTAAACGTTCAACTAAAATAAAGTAAGAAAGTATACAGTCTGACATCAGGTTTTTGTGGACCTATCAGACCTTTCAATGAGCTGGGGGGCATACAGCCCTGCGACAAACTCGCGCTAGAAACTTATCGTAGCACTGGCCCACATTATATTGACATATCTGTCCTATCAGATACTTATTTTTAAACCTCAGTGAAGTGAAGCACATTCGGACGAAGTGTCCTGTCTAAGGACACAACATCGAAACAACACTAGTTACTGGTATTCAGATGAAAAGGCACAGCACACTCACCAGATGTCAGACATGGGTGCTTGCTGCGATGATTGTCACTAGATGGCACTTAGTGTGTCCTCACTTTAATCAAGGTTTAAAGGCTAGAGTGTGGTGCAGAACCATGATATTAGTCACCAGGTGGCATATAAAAGCAGGTGGTTGGAATTGTCTCATATTATTTATCTCTACCTCTAGTCGATGAAGATATGTAAAAATATTAGTACCACTCTATAAAACGGTATAAGTAAAACGGAGCCTGGAAACTACACATCTGTGTCCGTTCTTAGTGTTACCTTCAAGGTGCTTGAGATAATATCTTAGAACCAACTGGAACACTTCAAAGATAAAAAAATATCACATAAATTACAATCAATATTTACACCATCATTCTCCACTGGTACATTTTAAATTTATTCGAATTGAAATTTTAAGGGTATATCCCTCCCTGAAACCGCACATTGTGTTTCATGGTAACGGTCTAGCTATCTGGCACGGTTTATAAAAGTCAATAATGGCTTGTAATAGTCCGTCATTTTGAATTTAATCAAGTTGAATATTTTGAGGGCATATCCCGCACATCTTGTTTCATGGTAACGGTCTAGCTATCAGGCACGGTTTACCAGATATCATGCATATTAAAATCAATAATAGCCGATAGTCGGCTATTTTATATATACTTGAGTTGAAATTTTCCAGGGCATATCTCTTTCTGAAACCACACATGTTGTTTCATGGTAAAAAATAAAATGAATCGGGCTTTAGGCCACCTTTGTGTACATATAGGCTAAACTTGGCCAGGAGAACCTCCTGAGGATGGTGAGATGATTGAGATGACACTGTCCTCAAGACACAGGATTCGAAATTC
Source organism: Flabesymbios commensalis (assembly GCA_964017125.1). Taxonomy (NCBI): domain Eukaryota; kingdom Metazoa; phylum Annelida; class Polychaeta; order Terebellida; family Flabelligeridae; genus Flabesymbios; species Flabesymbios commensalis. Next base: position 49,413,194 of record OZ024902.1, on the reverse strand, counting down.
GAGCCCTGGCGGTCTGAGGCCGAGCACGCTACCTCTCGGTCACGGAGGCTCCCCACAATACTGACTTTCACACGTGGATGGGGAAGAAACATTTTTTGTTTCTTTCAAACCGCCGAGACCGGGAACCGAACCCCGAACTCTGGCGTGAAAGGCAGCGGTGCTAACCACTACCCTAGGGCCCCTTGTTTCATGGTAGCGGTTTAGCTATCTGGCACGAGTTGCAAGATATCAGGCATATTAAAGTCAAAATGGCCGATAGTCGGCCATTTTAAATATAATCGAGTTGGAATTTTGTTATTTGTCTACAAAACAAAACAATACGGTTTGCTCTTGACCCCCCTCCCCCCTCCCCTCCCCCGACGAACGCATTTAGACACCAGACATTTTCTATTAAACAATGGAGTGACTCCCAGTGGATGTATGATTAGAACAATTAAATCTCAATATCCATGGCGGAGCTCCGTGGTCTAAGGCTGGAATCTTACAAAACGCAATCAATTGGTGAAGTTGTCGAATATTTGGATAAAATTTGGATAAAAAAAGTTCGCTGATTGAAGAAATTAGCATGGTGTGGCTCCGATCTCACCGGGCTGGGGACTATTTGGACTATTTACATTTGTGGAATTCCCTAGGTTTTCCCCAAACGTTCTCCTATTTCGCCAAACGTTCTCCGTATTTTAAACGTTCTCTCAACACTTTGGAAATGTTCAAAACTCCCGCCGCCTACCGATAACAACGCATGAGAGAGGGTGTAGGCCATATTCAGCTAGCGCGCTCTGGTGATCACAGTAGAACCATGCCACTAAAACATAGTGGTCACTGTGTCAGAGCCTTGCGATGTCATCAGGGTAGTAGTAAGGAGGCTATATATAACCTCCTTGGGAGTAGTTTGTCACAACTTGGCTAATATTAGGGGAAAACTGTTTCGGGATTTTGGATTTTTTACGCGAAAGATGAGAACGTTTGAGAAAACTTGAGGAAAGTGTGATAAAGATTTGAGGCACTTTACAAATTTGGCATTCACCACTGGCTCATTTAATCCTGGTTGTGGCTCGAAACTAAGAGGTACTGGGTTCGCATCCCGGCCGTGCCATTGCGGTTGTGTAGGCCTATATACAGTGCTCCAAGCTGTTTAAAGGCCTGAAGTGTACAGTGCTGTTTATGGTACGATGCACTAATAAAAAGTCTTTCGACAAGAGTAGGTTCCTACTGTCGCGATATATTCATGATTGTGCGACGTGAACCAATATTCACTCCATCGTCCATCTCTCCCACGTGGTTGATCAATTATCCCATTAGATAAAGTGGATAGGGGCCTACTGTTTTGCGCCGCCCAGCCATCTTTCGCCTTAAGTCTCCCTACTCCTTGAGGAAATTGAGCCACGAAAAACATTTCTCCCTACTAATTAAATGTATATTATTATCATCATTATAATTTATTGATCAAAATGTGGAGGGGGGGGGGGAATACATAAACGGGATAGAGGATTAACATTAATAGCCAGACGGTGCATAAATGGCAAATAAAAACAATAGACCAAAAAATAACAACATGTTTGAAAGCTATGCACTATTTGAAAAAAAAGTGATCACGTAGCGGTGGAATTCGGGAAAAAACGAAAAAAACGTCTTAATATCATAAATATAATTTGTATAAAGAGTTAAATTTGAGCTGCCATATGAATAATTTGAAAGAAACATATTATATTTGCTTATTCGTTTTAATAATCGCGATGTTTTTAATGTACGGGGGCCGACACAATAATCCCCCTGACAGCTCCGGCCCACAAAGCAGGAGACGTCGGCCATGCATGGCTGATTTAACATTGGGCCGACGTCTGCGACGCCTGCCCAATGTTAAACCGGCCTTAGGCCAATGGCTCGTGTTAGCCGGCTCTAGTGTTAGTATATCGGCCATCAGCGGTCATGGTGTGTGGCTCAGCCCACAGTGATTTGCTGGGCGGGCGATCCATGGAAAGTCAATAGTGATTTCAGCAGCATTTAATCCGTGTGCTTACGATGGAATAGTAGCTGTGTGTAACCTGCCGGGAAACAATTACCTGGACACAACTGATATTAGGTGAGTCTGTATTCTCCTTATACCCTATCATATAGTGTAGCTGTATATCGGCTCTAATATGAAGACAAATTACTTTTTCTAAGTACTGTACAGTCTATGAAATTCCGGATACGAAAGCCATATAAATTTCCGTCATGTATATATATAGGCTATGTTTGTTTGATTCCGGAGATATAATTATGCATAACTTGCATTATAATAGTAAAAATCAACAGTACATAACCTGTCATTTAATTATTTAGCTGTTAATAATACTCCCATAATTTACACAAAGACTATGTTACCAACAATAATTCAATTCAGCATTTAAATACAGGCATATTGTGTATGCACTGCTATTCTGTTTATTGTTCTGAAGCTTCAATAACTAGTCTACTAAATAATGTCCTATACATGTACTGAATTTTGAAGAAGAAGTGTTATCAATATTCTACGGATTTCTCTCGTTTTTTACGGATTAATTTTCTTTCCATTTCTACAGATTAAAAAAAAATTGTTTTTAACAATTTTGCTAGCCGCTTTTCCTCCTCTCTCGACTAATATATTTACCACTGATACTATACATTTGTGTTATGTATATTACTATGTTTAATTGTAAATTATAAAACCGTTACGGTAAGAAACAACACATTTAAAAAAATATATATATCCGATATTACGACTGTATGATATTATATGTTAATAGGAATATATATTGTTATATTGGTGATCACACTCTACCTACTAGTAATAATTGTTAGATGAAGTAAAATATTTCAAAAGTCACTCTAGATATATTTTGGAGATTCATATAGTTGGTTTCCCTGATGGCATCGCAAGACTCCATTTTTAAATGTAATAGCTCCAATACGACCACAAGTTTACGCCTGCTGAAAATGGCCTAGTTTTCATAGGCACTTGAAATATTCGTCCCAATTTCTAGGCATCCGAGTTTTTCGGTAGGCAGCGCGAGTGTCGTTTTTACACAGCTGGCTGTGTAAACAAAATGGCGGGCAGTGTGACTGGGCCTCGCGCAGTAAATGAGTTAGGCGGCCCAGTCATACCGGGTAATAGTTGGTTATGTCAACATTGGAACAGAATTATGCAGTATACAATGAGGCCTCATATGCCAAGATAGCACCTCTTTGTGGCATCATTTTATATGAACGTATTTTCCTGGCGTTTTTGGATCAATAAGCATCACACTGTCCCCAGTCATTCAGCTTGTTATTTGACTTGTCCTCTATTCATTCCCAGCTGAATTAATTTGTTTACTTATGCTACAAGACCTGCGCACAAACACATCATGAGTATCGGAAAAGCTGGCTTCTAATCAATTAGACACATTCAGATGAAAATGATAAAAACGACAGTGTGTCAAATTTCAAATCTGAAACACAAAATCAAATCTGCATTAATGTAGCGTTATTTCGTTCTGACTCCGTATTATTCTCAACAAACACGATACACTGATCCAATGCTGATTTAATGCTGGGCCAGCGTCCACGACGCTGGCCCAATATTAAATCAGCATTGGATGAACGTCTTGCGTTTTCAGAATAAGCGGACATTTATGCGCAGTTTGATTGTCACACCTGGTGAGCAGTGAGCATGGGCATTAGCGGTCACGCCACCGCAGCGGGATTTGGTCCACATCTAAACGCGGATCAATGTATCGACCGGTATCCTTACAGTCCAGAACAATGTTAACATGATCCCGATCATAAAGCCAGGTTTAGTTCATTCATTAAGCCTGTGTCCGGCAAACACCCAACAGAACACAGCACAGGGTTGCCCAATTGACAGATAAAATATCCAACTTGGACAGTGCGCAAATTCAGAATTCGCGACACTTTGAGAGCACACGAAACGGGACGTCGCGACATTATAATGAAGCGCTTGCTCGGAAAATTGCTCTAGATATTATTAAAACTTTTAATAATATGCTTAAATATAATTTTATAAATAATGACTTATAAATAATATTTATTATCAGCATTAAATATAGCTATCACGGAAAAGGAAAAAAACGCTTTGTGAAATTGCAAATTACAAGTATTCGTAGAAATTTCAAAAATAAAGTGAATCCGTCCGCAGATTTCATGGCATTAAAAAAATCCTTAGAAAATGGAAAACTCCTGGCCGCTTATCTTGTGCTGATCTATTATCGGTTCTATATTGAAATAATGTGTCATATTTACAGGACGTTTTTCCTTTGTCTGTATTTGTATTTGCGTCTACTACTCATTGTTTAGTGAGTTGAAAGCTATATTATTACATTTGGTGTTTCTCTCAGTCTAAGAAGCTAAAACATTAAATTTGAAGGATCTCTTCTTCTGCCTACGTCGGGCTTCAGATAATCATCAGAGCACTCACGTTATTTATTACAAATAGCTATCACCAATGGCAATACTATTGTCATACAACTTTTTCAAGCCATTTTTTGCAAGCGTTGAAACAGCCTGTGGATCCATATATTAGTATATCTAAATAAACTTGAGCATTTGATACCAGTGTTGGTATGATATCCGATTTCATGATGTACATTTGAACACATATGCTAGACTCATAATTTAATAAAAAAATAGTTATAATATCGATTTCAGAACAATTAATGTAAATTTCTGCAGCTATTTGCTATTAGGCCTAGATTGATCACCAAATAATTTATTATTGAACAACATTCAATCTAATTCATTTTATAAATTCAGTTATTAATTCAGCTAACCAGAGTAGAAGCTATGACGTTCCAGCAATTTAGATCCTTACCAAAATCCATTTGAAGACCATTGTCGCACTTGACATTGTGGCACTGATTCGAGCGGATCGTCACGAAAAAAGCACGCGACATTCATCCAATGCTGGCTCGATGCTGGGCCATTGTCGTAGACGGTGGACCAGAATCAAGCCAGCATTGCATCATGTCTTGTGTTTGATGGGGCAAATCGTCACGGGCGGCTCCCCCTGCTATAGTATCGATTATTCCTATCGGATAATTTGGCCGATGCATTTACTTTGCCCTTGGTTATGTGTACTTGTGGAAATGTTGTTAAGTCGTAGGTAAACATAGGTGTTTTATTTCGCCATAAAGAACAATCAACGACGATAACATCAGAGACATTCCCCATTGTCATGATCATGCTATCACATTACCTTCCCGCGAAAAGCGGTTTGTAAAATTGTAGGCCCCAATTTGATGAATACACTTCTTTTCTAGGTGATAAATAAGAAAATGATTAGAGCAAAATGCCCAGAGTTACATTCTGGCTGGCAGCTGTAAAATGCAAAATGAATAAAGATATTTCATACTGTTATGTCGGAGCAGTTGTAAAAGGCAGAGGTAAAAGGCATAGGCGAAGTCAAAAAGACGAAGGTAAGGTCACTATGCTGCAAAGAAAAAAGACAGAGAAGACAAGTTTATTAAAGTTAAAATGACAGATAATAAATGAAATATATAAGAAAGTCGGGGTCCAGGACCTTTCGATGTACTGTGCATTCCGTGACTTGCTTATGTGGCTGGGAAGATTGTTCCACATTACGGGAGCAGCTCTTAACCTTTTCACTACCTTACATGACGGAAATTTCCGTCGTCATTCGTCTATGAACGTAACCATAAAATGACACAAATTTTCGTCAAATATATACTACATTTATGTATTTTTCGTCATTTGAAGCTGGGAATTGCGTGAGCAATTCCAGCTCCAAATGACGAAAAATAGAACTCGTACACCAGTATATCTGGATCCTGGCATGCACCCCGGCCTGGAAGTCAAAGGGTTAAAGGTGCTTCCACCAAATCCTCGAAGCACGTTTGAAGGCACAGTGAGTAAACACATATTTCCGGATCTGAAAAGAACGCACGGCGACATACGGCGTAACAGACTGGGGTGTGAAAGCTGGGGAAATATAGCTGATGACACAATACATCAACGTCAAAGATCAATAACAGTAATTGAAAATAACTCACATAATCATTTCTAGCGGTTATAGTTAGAACCACAGTCGATGTGATGCACATCACGGGCAGCAACATTAAGCTACATAATACAATTTCATCTCCTTTTAACTTGTAGTCTGGGAGCCAAATCCTGTAAAGTGTCACTTTGCTTGACCCAAAACGTGGCAAAGGTCTGCGTTGTTATTAGGACAGGAAAATATACCCAGGACATCATTAGGGTGGGTGTAGAACTTTACTGTGGCAGCAAAGTCCCTGAAATGAGGGATGTTCAAGGGTACCCTCGAGCCTAAATACTGATTATGAGAAAGCTAATGTCTGTTGTCTTTATTTTGTATATCTGTCATCTGGTTCCACCATATCAAGTTAGAAAAACTTTATCTTGTTGCACGAAGAACTTATGAGGTCAAAGGTCCGGATGGGGTACTCTTACTATAGTTACATTTTGTCAATCTCGTCTAATAACATAATCTTTATTTTTATAGCTATAAACAGTTTTATTACAATTCTTGCTACATATTGTCATTAAATACATTCCGGACGCAGTTGTGATATTTTTCAAAGAACATGAACCCACCCCTAGAGCGCTGAAAGTCAATATTTCCAATAAAAAAATCACGAATTTCGTAGAATGCAACTCTTTCGTTTGCTCTGTATGTGTATGATTATGAGCATGCTAATGTCTGTTGCCTTATTTTTGTATATCTGTCATCTGTTTCCACCATATCAAGTTAGAAAAACCTTATCTTGTTGCATGAAGGATTTATGAGGTCAAAGGTCCGGATGGGGTACTCTCACCAGTTACATTTTGTCGACATCGTGTAATAACATAATCTTTATTTTTATAGTTATAAACAGCTTTAATACCACTCTTGTCACATATTGTCATTGAATACATTGCGGACGAAACATAGATGATGTAATGATATTTTTCAAAAAACATGAACCCACCCTTAGATCACTGAAAGTCATAATTTCCAATAAAAAAATCACAAATTCCGTACAATATAACTCTCTCGTTTGCTCTGCATTTGTATGATTATGAGCATGCTAATGTCTGTTGTCTTGATTTTGTATATCTGTCATCTGTTTCCACCATAGCAAGTTAGAAAAATCTTATCTTGTTGCATGAAGGACTTATGAGGTCAAAGGTCCGAATGGGGTACTCTCATTAATTACATTTTGACGACCCATCACCATTTGTATAGTTATTAACAGCTTTATTACCACTCTTCCCATATTTAGTCATTGAATACATTCAGGACGAAACACATATGATTTTTTTATTGTTTTAAACCCACCCTTAGATCGCTAAAAAACGATATTTAAAAATAAACACAACTAGAGCACTGGTCGAACGTCTTTAAAGACATTATTGACTAACAGGTGGCATACAAATCTGTCTTACGTCACAGTCAGTAATGTGTTGTGGATTGTGTGGGACCACAGGCGCGCTGATATACTTAGATTGTTAGCAACATTTCAGTTATTTAAAGGGGTGTCAATGGTAGCAGATATAGATCTGTCCCTATCTAGATTCCTCAGTTAGAAAGTGCATTACAAAGCTCATTGAGGCCCATAACATATGGTGACGTGTTGCCAATGGTCAAACGTTGGGTAATATGGGCAATATTTTATGACATATCCATAACAATCACCTCAAATGAGTTTATGTCGACTTTGTTATGGCCATATTACTTCATTCTTATCTGTGTCCTGGAATACTAAATGATAAATACATAATAAATAATTATCTACAACGCACAAAACCGAAAATTGTTAATTTAAAATGTTGTGTAATATTTCAGATAATTTTTTGTTACTTTAAAAATAAAAATATTCATACTAGAAGTACATTTATTGAGATATTTATATTGTTAGTATAGTACTGCTACGCGTATATGTACTTGCTAGCATATAGCAAATATATGATACTATGGGCACATAATGGCGAACACCAGTGAGAAGTCAGTTACATTCTAGAAGTCCTTCCCACCAGCAGCAAAGAGCTAGGAACAATCACATACTTTTCCTAATGATTAGAGTTTTAAGACGCTGCTCATGATAAACTTTCGAAGGCAGCAATTATTAGCTAAGATTAAACCCACATTTCGAGAAAAACGTCTGAAAAAAGTAATGTCTGATGCCATCATTATGAGAAGAAAATAGAAGAAAATAAATTTATTTGACCAAAACATAATTAATTAAAAATAAAGTGAAAAGTACAAATAACAAATAACAGTCAGGAGACCATAGTTAAGACAAAAAAATGCCGCTATCACTATGGCCACCTTTCACACAAGAAAACATAATTTCAAGATATTCAAGTTGCAAAAGGGTCAATGATTATAACGAAAACGATATTGTACCAGTGATTACATAATAAATATCTACAAACATGCAAAAATGTAGATTGATTTATACAGATATGTTTCAAATATATAGCAAAATGATAATGAGACGGTCGTCCCAACAAAAATGTAAACTAGCTTGTCATGATATCATAATAATAATAAAATAATATTATGTCAATACAGCTTGTGCAGAGCCAAAAGGCAGCAACTGCACACTTGTAAAGTAAGCGGATGCTGCCCTTTGGCTCAATAAGGAAGAATGAAACAAAGCACTTTACTCAGCTCCAATGGAAACAAAAGGTCGGCAGACCCGACCCTTTGGTACCATCAGAGCGAAAAAGGAAATTATGAAAGAGTAAAATGAAATATGGTTTAACATGCGAAATAACATTAAAATCAATTTTGATTCAACTTGTTACATATACAACAGTGATTTATATTACATACAGTATTATATTTACTAATACAGAATTTTTTAATGTATTCAGTGAAACCAGTCATACTGTGTGTAGTTGCTTTATTTAATATTATTAAAGGTGTATTGTTAATGACAATGGGTAATTGATATCTAATGCATTTACGTGAGAATTCGTGTTTAACTATGGAGTTTCGCAAATTAGTGCATCCTCTAGTATTGTAATTGTGAGTTTCTAAACCAGTTTGGAAAGTAACATTTTGAAAATACACAGGAATACAATTATTTGTATATTTAAAATAAAATTTTAGCTGTTGAACATAATGTAGGTCATATATTTTTAATACGTTCAGCTTCTTAAATATGGGATCAGTATGAGAAAAGAAATGACTTTTGTCTATTATTCGAATGGCCTTTTTTTTGCAATTTGTGGATACGCTTAGAGTCGTGTCCCCATGCCAGTAAACAATAATTAAGATGCGGGAGGATAAGAGAATTGTAAATTGTTAGGAGTGTTGTTTGAGGGAGCTGGTATTTTAATTTATTAATTATTCCTATAGTTTTTGAAATTTTATTTGCTACTTTGGTCACATGACTTTTCCAAATTAGATGTTTGTGCAAAATTAGTCCTAGAAAATCAAAGTGTTCAACACACTCAATTTTTTCATTGTTTATTTCTATCTCTGGAATTTCTAAGCGTTTTTTGGGCTGATAAAATAACATAAATTTAGATTTCTGTGCATTTAAAGTAAGTTTGTTTGCCCTTAACCATAGCCTAATTTTGTCCAATTCGTTATTCAACATTTTTATGTTTACTTTTGTGTTATTTTTAAAATAGAAGTCACTTAAATTGGCTAAAAGTGTGGTGTCATCTGCGTAAATAATAGTTTTAAAAATAGTGCTAGCAAAAGGTATATCATTCATATAGATTATGAATAAAAGCGGACCTAAAATCGATCCTTGTGGGACTCCAGTTAAAATATTTGTGAAGGCTGATCTAATATTATTTATTTCGACGCATTGTTTTCGATTTTTAGAGTAATTTTCGATTAAGTTTAGTGAGCTACCTTGGATACCGTAAAATTTAAGTTTGTCTAGTAAAATTGTATGGTTTAATGTATCAAATGCTTTGGATAAGTCCAAATATATGGTTATCGGTATATTGCCTTTTTCCATTCTACTTGTAATAGTGTCGATGATGTCAAGGGCAGCCAATTCAGTAGAATGTTTACTACGAAAGCCGTATTGTCCTTCATAATAAAGATTGTTTAATGTAAAATAGTTATTTATTTGGTTGAAAATTACACGCTCAAATATCTTTGACAGTGCTGGTAAAACAGATATTGGTCGATAATTATTTATAGAGGTAGGATCACCTTTTTTGAAAAGAGGAATGACTTTTGCTAATTTAAGATTGTCTGGGATAATGCCTGTGGTTAGTGATTGGTTTACTGTTGTTGTCACAGCTTTTATTAAATCGAATTTAACAGATTTTATTAAGAAAGTTGATATATCGTCTACACCTGTACTGTTTTTGTGAGGTATATTATCAAAAATTTTGGAAATGACGTCTTCGGTAACTAGTTGAAATGAAAATAATTTGGAAGTTGGGCTCTTCAAATATTTTTTATGTGAATCTGGTTCAACATCGTTGAGTTTTGAAGCCAGAGTGTGACCAATGTTGACAAAATACTGATTGAAGTGATTCACAATGGTTTGAGTCTTACTAGTTATATTATTATCTATTAACATTTTGTCGGGCGAAATTGCCTTTTTTGTACTTAAAATATTTTTTATAGCTGACCATGTTTTTTTAATGTTAAATGCGTATTTAGTAAAGAGAGAATGGTAATAAGTTTTCTTCGTGATGAAAATGCTTCTTTTTAAGATAACGTTAAGCGTACGGAGATTTATTTTTCTTTGCTCATAGTCAAGCGAGTTAGTAGGAGTGTTTTTAAGATTTCAGTACAATGTGTCACGTCTTTTAATTGATTTTATAATTCCAGCTGTGATCCACTCTGATTTTGCGTGTTTAAATTTATTAAATTTTACTTTCTTGCGGGATAAGTTGTTTTGTTTTGCTGTAGTTAAAACGTTCTCAATTATACGATAATTTGTATTGGGGTCTGAAGTTAAATCTGCACTAATTTTTTCATTCAGATTTGCTGATCTTATTTCGGTTTTGAAATTATTTAGAGAATCAGATGAAATGTTATTTACATAGATGTATTTATTAACCGGTGTTTGAGTATGATTAATGTTTATGGAAAGTAGATAGGGAAAATGATCTGATATGTTACTAGTTAATATGCAGGCTGATGTATCTATGAGATTGTAAGTTAACTTACAAAAGAAATTGTCTATGAGTGAACCTGACTTCTTGGATAATCTCGTTGGAAGAGTAATATGGGGGTAAAAACTATGTGATGTTGTGGTGTCAAAAAATTCATTAAAAATAAGTTTTTGGTTTACTTAAAGTAAGTTTATATTAAAGTCACCTATTTCGCATTTGTTATTATCTAATTTATTGAAAATAGGGACTAATTCATTTATGAAGGATTGGTAGTTCTCATTTCTTTCGCGTGGAGGCCTGTATACGTTCCTAGAATATTATTTTCAATAAAGAGACCTTCCCAAGTAGTGTTTTTTTTGTATAAAGGTAATAATTTGTGTTTATAAAGTTCATTTAAGTATATAGCTAGACCTCCATGAGAGGTGCATATTGATCCCTGTGAAATCATTGTATAGCCAGGAATTTGTATTAATCTTAGATCTGAATCGTCAGACAGCCACGTTTCTTGGAGACAAATAGCGCTAAATTCAAATTGGTGCTGTTTTAATTCATTTAATAATATCTGTAATTGATCTGTAATTGGTCCGAATGGGGTACTCTCATTAATTACATTTTGACGACCCATCACCATTTGTATAGTTATTAACAGCTTTATTACCACTCTTCCCATATTTAGTCATTGAATACATTCAGGACGAAACACATATGATTTTTTTATTGTTTTAAACCCACCCTTAGATCGCTAAAAAACGATATTTAAAAATAAACACAACTAGAGCACTGGTCGAACGTCTTTAAAGACATTATTGACTAACAGGTGGCATACAAATCTGTCTTACGTCACAGTCAGTAATGTGTTGTGGATTGTGTGGGACCACAGGCGCGCTGATATACTTAGATTGTTAGCAACATTTCAGTTATTTAAAGGGGTGTCAATGGTAGCAGATATAGATCTGTCCCTATCTAGATTCCTCAGTTAGAAAGTGCATTACAAAGCTCATTGAGGCCCATAACATATGGTGACGTGTTGCCAATGGTCAAACGTTGGGTAATATGGGCAATATTTTATGACATATCCATAACAATCACCTCAAATGAGTTTATGTCGACTTTGTTATGGCCATATTACTTCATTCTTATCTGTGTCCTGGAATACTAAATGATAAATACATAATAAATAATTATCTACAACGCACAAAACCGAAAATTGTTAATTTAAAATGTTGTGTAATATTTCAGATAATTTTTTGTTACTTTAAAAATAAAAATATTCATACTAGAAGTACATTTATTGAGATATTTATATTGTTAGTATAGTACTGCTACGCGTATATGTACTTGCTAGCATATAGCAAATATATGATACTATGGGCACATAATGGCGAACACCAGTGAGAAGTCAGTTACATTCTAGAAGTCCTTCCCACCAGCAGCAAAGAGCTAGGAACAATCACATACTTTTCCTAATGTTTAGAGTTTTAAGACGCTGCTCATGATAAACTTTCGAAGGCAGCAATTATTAGCTAAGATTAAACCCACATTTCGAGAAAAACGTCTGAAAAAAGTAATGTCTGATGCCATCATTATGAGAAGAAAATAGAAGAAAATAAATTTATTTGACCAAAACATAATTAATTAAAAATAAAGTGAAAAGTACAAATAACAAATAACAGTCAGGAGACCATAGTTAAGACAAAAAAATGCCGCTATCACTATGGCCACCTTTCACACAAGAAAACATAATTTCAAGATATTCAAGTTGCAAAAGGGTCAATGATTATAACGAAAACGATATTGTACCAGTGATTACATAATAAATATCTACAAACATGCAAAAATGTAGATTGATTTATACAGATATGTTTCAAATATATAGCAAAATGATAATGAGACGGTCGTCCCAACAAAAATGTAAACTAGCTTGTCATGATATCATAATAATAATAAAATAATATTATGTCAATACAGCTTGTGCAGAGCCAAAAGGCAGCAACTGCACACTTGTAAAGTAAGCGGATGCTGCCCTTTGGCTCAATAAGGAAGAATGAAACAAAGCACTTTACTCAGCTCCAATGGAAACAAAAGGTCGGCAGACCCGACCCTTTGGTACCATCAGAGCGAAAAAGGAAATTATGAAAGAGTAAAATGAAATATGGTTTAACATGCGAAATAACATTAAAATCAATTTTGATTCAACTTGTTACATATATAACAGTGATTTATATTACATACAGTATTATATTTACTAATACAGAATTTTTTAATGTATTCAGTGAAACCAGTCATACTGTGTGTAGTTGCTTTATTTAATATTATTAAAGGTGTATTGTTAATGACAATGGGTAATTGATATCTAATGCATTTACGTGAGAATTCGTGTTTAACTATGGAGTTTCGCAAATTAGTGCATCCTCTAGTATTGTAATTGTGAGTTTCTAAACCAGTTTGGAAAGTAACATTTTGAAAATACACAGGAATACAATTATTTGTATATTTAAAATAAAATTTTAGCTGTTGAACATAATGTAGGTCATATATTTTTAATACGTTCAGCTTCTTAAATATGGGATCAGTATGAGAAAAGAAATGACTTTTGTCTATTATTCGAATGGCCTTTTTTTGCAATTTGTGGATACGCTTAGAGTCGTGTCCCCATGCGAGTAAACAATAATTAAGATGCGGGAGGATAAGAGAATTGTAAATTGTTAGGAGTGTTGTTTGAGGGAGCTGGTATTTTAATTTATTAATTATTCCTATAGTTTTTGAAATTTTATTTGCTACTTTGGTCACATGACTTTTCCAAATTAGATGTTTGTGCAAAATTAGTCCTAGAAAATCAAAGTGTTCAACACACTCAATTTTTTCATTGTTTATTTCTATCTCTGGAATTTCTAAGCGTTTTTTGGGCTGATAAAATAACATAAATTTAGATTTCTGTGCATTTAAAGTAAGTTTGTTTGCCCTTAACCATAGCCTAATTTTGTCCAATTCGTTATTCAACATTTTTATGTTTACTTTTGTGTTATTTTTAAAATAGAAGTCACTTAAATTGGCTAAAAGTGTGGTGTCATCTGCGTAAATAATAGTTTTAAAAATAGTGCTAGCAAAAGGTATATCATTCATATAGATTATGAATAAAAGCGGACCTAAAATCGATCCTTGTGGGACTCCAGTTAAAATATTTGTGAAGGCTGATCTAATATTATTTATTTCGACGCATTGTTTTCGATTTTTAGAGTAATTTTCGATTAAGTTTAGTGAGCTACCTTGGATACCGTAAAATTTAAGTTTGTCTAGTAAAATTGTATGGTTTAATGTATCAAATGCTTTGGATAAGTCCAAATATATGGTTATCGGTATATTGCCTTTTTCCATTCTACTTGTAATAGTGTCGATGATGTCAAGGGCAGCCAATTCAGTAGAATGTTTACTACGAAAGCCGTATTGTCCTTCATAATAAAGATTGTTTAATGTAAAATAGTTATTTATTTGGTTGAAAATTACACGTTCAAATATCTTTGACAGTGCTGGTAAAACAGATATTGGTCGATAATTATTTATAGAGGTAGGATCACCTTTTTTGAAAAGAGGAATGACTTTTGCTAATTTAAGATTGTCTGGGATAATGCCTGTGGTTAGTGATTGGTTTACTGTTGTTGTCACAGCTTTTATTAAATCGAATTTAACAGATTTTATTAAGAAAGTTGATATATCGTCTACACCTGTACTGTTTTTGTGAGGAATATTATCAAAAATTTTGGAAATGACGTCTTCGTTAACTAGTTGAAATGAAAATAATTTGGAAGTTGGGCTCTTCAAATATTTTTTATGTGAATCTGGTTCAACATCGTTGAGTTTTGAAGCCAGAGTGTGACCAATGTTGACAAAATACTGATTGAAGTGATTCACAATGGTTTGAGTCTTACTAGTTATATTATTATCTATTAACATTTTGTCGGGCGAAATTGCCTTTTTTGTACTTAAAATATTTTTTATAGCTGACCATGTTTTTTTAATGTTAAATGCGTATTTAGTAAAGAGAGAATGGTAATAAGTTTTCTTCGCGATGAAAATACTTCTTTTTAAGATAACGTTAAGCGTACGGAGATTTATTTTTCTTTGCTCATAGTCAAGCGAGTTAGTAGGAGTGTTTTTAAGATTTCAGTACAATGTGTCACGTCTTTTAATTGATTTTATAATTCCAGCTGTGATCCACTCTGATTTTGCGTGTTTAAATTTATTAAATTTTACTTTCTTGCGGGATAAGTTGTTTTGTTTTGCTGTAGTTAAAACGCTCTCAATTATACAATAATTTGTATTGGGGTCTGAAGTTAAATCTGCACTAATTTTTTCATTCAGATTTGCTGATCTTATTTCGGTTTTGAAATTATTTAGAGAATCAGATGAAATGTTATTTACATAGATGTATTTATTAACCGGTGTTTGAGTATTATTAATGTTTATGGAAAGTAGATAGGGAAAATGATCTGATATGTTACTAGTTAATATGCAGGCTGATGTATCTATGAGATTGTAAGTTAACTTACAAAAGAAATTGTCTATGAGTGAACCTGACTTCTTGGATAATCTCGCTGGAAGAGTAATATGGGGGTAAAAACTATGTGATGTTATGGTGTCAAAAAATTCATTAAAAATAAGTTTTTGGTTTACTTAAAGTAAGTTTATATTAAAGTCACCTATTTCGCATTTGTTATTATCTAATTTATTGAAAATAGGGACTAATTCATTTATGAAGGATTGGTAGTTCTCATTTCTTTCGCGTGGAGGCCTGTATACGTTCCTAGAATATTATTTTCAATAAAGATACCTTCCCAAGTAGTGTTTTTTTTGTATAAAGGTAATAATTTGTGTTTATAAAGTTCATTTAAGTATATAGCTAGACCTCCATGAGAGGTGCATATTGATCCCTGTGAAATCATTGTATAGCCAGGAATTTGTATTAATCTTAGATCTGAATCGTCAGACAGCCACGTTTCTTGGAGACAAATAGCGCTAAATTCAAATTGGTGCTGTTTTAATTCATTTAATAATATCTGTAATTGGTCAAATTTGGCGTGTATGGATTGAATAATAAGACTTAAAATAGTGAAATGTTTTCTTTGTTCTATACAAAAAGATATGAATTCATTATTATTAACGTAAGGAGAGTGCTTAATAATGTTAAAATCTTCTATTTTACTTTCATCGCGATCATTATTATTTACTAGATTTAAGACTTGATTTAAGGAGTTATTGTTGACTCCTCCATACTTCCTTAATACATATTCTTAAGTTGACATGGTAAAATTTAAAAAAATATAATACTAGTGACAAGCTATGCAATCTATTCATGTAATGTAGATAAATATGTGTGCTCATAGGTACAACAACTGTTAACATGATTAACAAGGTTGGGACATCAGAAAAGCTAAAAAAAATGGAATAAATAATTGAAAGATTAGAAAAATAAAAACATAAAAAAAAGCTAGGAAAAAGTGAAGTGTGCAGAACATGTCAGTGGATCAACTATGGATCACTGACGTGTGTCGTGTGCCAGAATGTGTATTAACATTATCGAATCAATATATTTACAATCAAATGTAGTGTTTATAAGTTACATTGAGTTTCATTGAGAAGTTAATTACATGAGCTAAACGAGTCAACAAACTACAATCAATACAAAAACTTATTATTATAGTGTAAAAAATATATGCACATTAATTTATCAATGGGAGTTCACAGTATATACAGTTCAAATAAATGTACAACGGAGAGGGCATACGGTTCTGGACGATGGTGTGAGCTGAGTGAGACATTCATGGGTGTCAGAGAGCATTGGTGAGGGTGGAGAGAGATACAGGTGTACATAAACCCTGTACATGAGTAACCAGGTAACCACGTAACAAGCTGATTGGGTTGAAACCTCCCCGGCTGAACAAACAGTCAACAGTCAACTCACACGCCCCCCCCCCCTTCGTCGAGAAGGGAGAGTCGTCGAGAGGGAGAATTTAAGGTATACACCAGTAAAACAAATTTAAATGAGAAGAGACATAATGCAGATAGTAGTAGGGCTGGGTGGTATGCTACACTCGGCCCACATTTATCTTGTTAGCAGTGGCTCTGGATAACGGCAATGCTGGTGTTGTTTGGTGTCAATTATCCAAGTGAATAGAACGGGACGTTCTGTAAATATGATTCAGCATAAAAGACTTACATTTAGGAGTCAAACATTTATTGAACCATTGCTATATATATATCAATATATATGCTTCTGGAATATATGCTGCAGTTGATTTTACTTATAACATGACATATTCAGGAACTGGTACTATGCTGCACTTAGCAGAACTCGTTTAACCCTTGATACGTCCTCCTCCACAAATACTGTTTAATGCCACCTCATACTAATCCAAGATGTTGAACAATTACAGCCATTACCGAATTTTGGGAGGTGATATTGGTGATATCAAAAGGTGGTTCATCTCTTTGTCTTTGCATTGTCTCAAAAAAAATGATTATATGAAGATAACACATGTTTGAGAAACGAAGCTACATGGCTGATGGCATTGTGACAAACACAATTATGGCTGCACCAGATACTCTTCTAGGTGTTGTTTAAATTGGATATATTTTTTACAAATTGGCTAAAAATACAAATTAACTTTATTATCTTTTACCTGTGGATATATTAAACAAATATCAAACAAAAGGTTTGGAATGTATTCAATGACACAATGTGGCAACAGTGGTGTTAAAGCTGTTTATGATTATAACAAATAAGATTTTGTTAATACAAAGTGGTCGAAAAAATATAACTGAGAATACCTCATCCGGACATTTGCTTTCATAAGTCAATAATGCAACATGATAGGTTTTTTTTAAATTTGACATAGCGGTACCAGATGACAGATTTATTATATGAGGTCAGCAGCCATTAGCATGCTCATAATCATACAGATGTACAGTAAATGGAAACGTGTGCATACTACGAACTGTGTTTTTTTTATTTTTTCAATATGACTTTTAGCGCTCTAAGGGTGGGTCTACGTTTTCTGAAAATAAATCCAAACTTCATATATGTTTCGTCCGGAGTATATTCAATGACAAAATGTGGCATGAGTGGAATTAAAGCTGTTTATAACTATAAGAATGACAACTTTGTTATTAAAAGGGGTCGACAAAATGTAACTAGTGAGAGTACCCCATCTGGACTTTTGCAACAAAGTGTGATTTTTATAATTTGACATAGTGGTACCAGATGACAGATTTATCAAATGAGGTCAGCAGACATTATCATGTTCATAATCACACAAATGTACAGAAAACGAAAAGTTACATACTACGAGCTGTGTTCAAGTTTTTTTTTGAAATATTGACTTTCAGTGCCCTAAGGGTGGATTTACATTTAATGAAAATACTCTAAACCTCACATCTGCTTCACCCTGAATATATCCAATGACAAAAGGTGGCCAGAGTGGTATTAAAATTGTTTATAACCATAATAATGAGTAGTTATTTGAGTTATTTTTTCCGGACTTAGACAGGAGTAGTGATGGCTCCCACCAGTGGATCCAATGCTGTGAGCAGGCCTTCCACCAGCCAGAAAACACCCCGATCTGGATCAGCGCGTCCGTCTGAGAGTATCACATCCAGTAGCAGACAGGCCGAGGAAAACTCCTCAGCAACTAGCGTAAGTATACATATTGTACCCTTGGTTATGAAAGGGTGTATCAGCCCTTGACGATGTGGCAGATAAACAAAGATGACGAATCATCTTAACCCTGAAAGTGCCGATCACATCTAGAGCCTTTTTTAACCCTTTGACCGCCGGTGCCGCATATATTCGGGTTTTCGTTTTTCATTAGCACATTATGTATCACCTTTTGAATATGTTAAAGATAAAATGTGACATCGATCAGCAATATTTGAAAGCAGTTGACCCCCATTTAGTCAAATCTGAATAATTTTCACTCACTTGAAGTTTTGGATCGCGTCAGCGAGACACAACTTCAAGTGGGTGAAAATCAGATTGAATCATTTGGCGGTTAAAGGGTTGATAGTTTTATTATCCTGTGCCTCAAACATGTTGCTTTGAAGATATCAGCAATAAATTGACTATATTGCCTTATATTTTAATTTTAATTCTACATTATGTAAGTATCATCATCCACTTGAAGCTGTGCTTCGCGGCCGCGATATACAACCCGAAGTGGGTGACAAATTATTTTGATAACTTTGCGATTTAATCGTTAACGGTGGACGACAGCGTATCACAACACGACTTTAGACGTCAGCATCTGACGTCTGTAGACGTCAGATTCTGACGACTAAAGTCGATCCCCGCGCTGTAAGAGTAAAAAAAATTTATAATGGCCGTAGACCTATAACATAGGTGTTCAGATGAATCAGAAAGAGTTAACTGAGCCATTTATGATGATTTCAAATTGAAAAAAACCCTATTTGGTTTCAATGTTTTTTACAAATTAATTCAGCGCTTTAAGGGTTAAACACTGCAAACCCTTACGACGCTAAAATATTTGTGTATAAACAACGACGACCAAAGGTTTTTTTTTAATTTGAAATAATCATAAATATCCTAGTTATAGCTCTTTCCGCTTTATTTAAATAACTATGTTGTGGGCTTACGATCATTAGAAATATATTAATTATTTCAGTGCGGGGACCGTCTTTATACGTCAGAATCTGATGCCTACAGACGTCAGATTCTGACGTATAAAGACGGTCCCTGCACTGAAAGAATTAAAGTGCTGCATTTCTCTGTTACATTCTCTTTTCACTTTAAAGCTTTCTGTTTCAGCACCTTTAGTATTACTATGCTAATTTCATGATAATTTAAAGTTATCAGACACCTGTCAAAATCTTATTGGTTATACCCCGGTCATATCATATTTTTTTAGGAAAAACGACGAAAGTTCAAAAGGACTCCAAAATCAACCGCCGAATTGCAAAATGATTCAGGTTAGTCTAGACTTAATATAATATTCATAATTTGTTACAGAATAACGCAAACTTGTGCAAAGAAGGATAAATCGCATCGATCCGCTGCGCACAGCAGCAACAATATCATTGGTGTGTTTACATGTATCGTATCACCGTGTTCAAACATTTAATTACTCCGTTTAAACAGGCGTGCTTCGGTACACAGGTTACCATTTAATTAGGTTCAACCTTCAAAATCAGCTATTGAGACTAAAGCTAAACAACAATGATACGACAAAATTGCGTTTGACTAACTCATATCGATGGAATAACTCTGTCTCCCTATTACACAAATCATTTTAAGATGTGAATGTTTTGTATAATTTAAAACATGCCAATCGGTGCATAAAATGCGGCGAGGGTGAAGTGGAAATTTTAACCCTTGAAGCGCTGAATTATTTTGTATAAACCATGGAGACCAAAGGAGCATTTTTAATTTGACATCATCACAAATGTCTTAGTTAGCTCTTTTTGATTCATTTGAATACCTATGTCATGGGTCTACGATCATTAGAAATATTTTAATTCTTCCAATGCGGAGACCGTCTGTATACGTCAGAATCTGCCGTCTACAGACGGCAGATTCTGACGTATAAAGACGGTCCCCGCACTGAAAAGGCTAGATGCACTAATACAGAATTGCCCACTTGCCTATGACTTACTTGTGTCTGTGCTATTTCTCAGGATTGGTACCGGGATCTTCACACGGTCAGAGTGTGGCGGTGATGGAGAAGCATCACGAACTGCACAATCACCTGTACCAGAGTCTGACAGACTGCAGCAGACAGCGACTCAGATCACTACAGATGGCACTGAGGAAACAGGGCAACTCAGAAGCCAGAATACAGACTAAGGACCTGCTCCTCATATTTCAGGTAAGTTTATGTGATCGGCTGTACCCGTATTCTCGTACAAGTTAAGATATATCGTAGGCTTCAGATTGGTCGAGATAGCCATCTCGACCAATCAGAAGCCTACGCTATATCGTAACGTGTACGAGAATACGTGCCCTGTTCTGATATGTTACACGAAGTTGAATTATCAAACAGTTATAGCTGCCCAGTAGGAGAGGTTTGGGATATTTTGGCAACGTAAATTTGTCATACTAGTTTGGCCACCCCTTTTTTCCGCGACAATTCAATGCAACAATAACAGAAACTGTTGTTACCATGTTTTGAAAATCCGGGATATTAACATTCTGTTTATAATCGACTTGGACGTTTTAGGTCATTAAAGATTTAATCGCTAATATTATAAATATTTTAATGACAAAATTGAAATAATTAAATCAAATGAATATGTATATCGTATCCTGTTACCTGCCAATTCTTAAGATCACTTTAATTCTTTTCCAACTATTCCCATACCTAAGCATTGTATTTAAAGCTATATTTTAGGATGGGATGTTTTTGTGCCTATCCTCTGCCAGTAATATTTATAATATTTATATAATGTTTGGAGCAACAATCTGGTTCATGGCTCGACTCTCTTATAAGCTGGTCAAACCCATTACATATTGTGGATACTGTTTTTCTTCGACCTAACTTACCTCGAAGCCCCCGTAAAGTCAATCGGGTCACGAGAATACATTTTGTAAGCTACATAATTTATATAAAACATACCGTACAGAGGCGCACATTAAGAAACATACATTGGGCGTATTGTGTGTACCTTTTAGCGATCTATACCCAGCAAACATGATACATTGGCCCAATGTTGGTTTACTGTTTGCCCACCGTCTACGACGTTGGCTCAACAGTAAACCAAGGTTGGGTCAACGTCTCATCTTTGCTGGGTATGCTGTAAATGTATGTAATTTTTTTTCACAGGAGAATTACGTTAAAATCTCCAGCCGAACCTTTCAGATGCTATGTGAAGTATATGAGGATGCCCTGGGAGTTGATTATGAAAAAATGTGGCAGGCCTTAGTTGAGGCACAGAATCACACAGGTTAGAAATTTACTAAGGACACTGTATAAGGCACAAAAGTGAACTATCAGTATTGACATGGGAATATTAAATGAAAATATTTTGTTTTGAGTTTCCAAATCTAAACTTATGAATAAGGCATGAATTGTCAGACCTAAACTGCTAAATGTAAACTAACCCTTACAGCGGGGGGATCGACAATCTGACGTCTAAAAAAAATCCCCGCAAAATAAGAATTACATTTTTTGTAATGACCGTAGACCAATAACATAGGTATTCAAACGAAGCGGAAAGAGCTAGCTGTGATGAATTCAAATTGAAAAAACCCTTTGGTCTCCGTGGTTTATTTACAAAAATATTTCAGCGTTATGAGGGGTAAAAGTGGTGGTGTCTTAAACATCTATTCTATCCAACATGTTGTATTTGGCAAATTTTGTGTGGCAGGGTACGTATTCTCGTACAAGTTAGATAAATCGTAGGCTTCTGATTGGTCGAGATGGCCATCTCGACCAATCAGAAGCTTACGATTTATCGGACCTTGTACGAGAATACGGGCCCAGGACAACAACGTGTATACTCAAGACAACATTTGAATATCTCAACATCATATTCTATTACAGGACGAGATAGTGTGTTGGCTCAGCACCAGAGGGGGGATCAAGGTATGAGTCATCAGATGAGGATGACGCAGGATCAGAAAGATGCTGACCTCATTCTCCGCTTACAGGATCATATGTACAGGGGATGGGGAGGATATGACCTCAAATACCTGAAAGACGCGCTACAAAAGAAAGACAAAAATAAAGCCAGCAAACTCCCCAAGCACGAAGTAGGTGCAAGTTTACATTATATCGATGTTATTAGTAGGTATTGTGGCCATTATAAATATTTCATTTTTTTTCAGCGCTGGAGTCGTCTTTATACGTCCGATTCTGACATATAGAGACTTGACGTATAAAGACGATCCCCGAGCTTAAAAAATATTTCTAATGGCCGTAGACCCATAACATAGGTATTCAAATGTACCGAAAAGACGTAACTAAGACATTGTGACTATTTAAATTGAAAAACAAACAAACATTTGGTTTCCCTGGCTTATACAAAAATAATTCAGCTCTTTAACCCTTTAACCGCCAAATTATTCATTTGAAATTTTTACCCACTTGAAGTTGTGTCTCGCTGACGCGATCCACAACTTCAAGTGAGTGACAATTACTCAGATTTGACAAAATGGAGGTCAACAAATTTCAAATCTTGCTGATTAATGTCACTTTTTATCTTTAACATGTTCAAAAGCTGATATGTAATGTGCTATAAAAAAAGTAGAAACACACATGTAATAACAGCATAAAATATACACACCTATCATCAGAATATTATTCTAATGACCTCATTATCTAAGTGAAGGTATCATAGTTATTTTCGACTATTGTTTTCTATTTTTTGTGATCAGATACTCGAGTTATGCTCAGAATCACACCTTCCCGTTTACGGAGCCCTCCTCACAGCACTGATCAAGCGATGTGATGACGAAGGCTCCAACCAAATCAGGTTAGCAAGTCCCCTTGGATATGAAAGGGTGTATCTGCCACTTTGTAAAGTGGCAGATACACCCTTTCATATCCAAGGGGACGGTTTAAGCACAGAATAGGTGCGGAAATCTGCAATACAAAGGCGAACAGCAGCAAATGATTATCTAAAAAAATAGATAGTTATTGTTGTTCTCCACATCAGACTGTGCATTATTTTGGAAAATTGGTTTCGCTTAAGATATTTTCTTTGTTGTGAAAAATATTTGCACGACAATTACCTAGCCATGTTTGAATATATCTGGGGTTTTTCTTTTCCTTCACAAATTGATAAATATATTTTCATTGAAGTATTTCCTGTTCCATGATAGTTGGCCAGAGATGATGAACTTTTTGGACAAGGCCCATGATGAAGTGGCTAAAGACCCTCCACAACTGGATGAAAGTCAGAAAATAGCGGCCTCTGAGAGCCTGGCTGCTATAACAGGTCAAGGGGGTGACCAGAAGGGGCGGCTAGGTAAAACATCTGCTGATAAAGACAGAAGACGTGCTGGCAGAAACGGGGCGTCTGGCAGGCGAGATGACAAGCTACCAGGACCTATTGCCAAACAGCTGGTCAAAAACGCATTTAAGAAGGTGTGGCTAAATAACGGCAGGGCATGGGAATGTTTTTCACCCACTTGAAGTTGCGGGTCGCGGAAGCGAGACACAATTTCAAGTGGGTGAAAATAAGCTCGTGGAAAATAATGCCCGATGTTGTCTTCTTCCCATTCCCAATAACTGAAACATTTTAAACCAAGGGACCTAGCATACACGTCCCTTAGAAGTCAGTGGATCATACATCACTCTGGCTGCATTTTGTGCATAATAACGTGTTGTCCAATTGATTTATAATTAATACATAATTATAACATAATAGCGACTTCAAAATGTTAAAACAACATGATGAGAATTATTGTAAAATGGCAATTTTGTGTAGAGTATAATAATATATAGTGTTAATAATAAAATACTTTCTGGGTCACAAGTTCAGTTTTCAAAAATTTTTGCAACTGTTTTTTTTTCTCTAATATTCCTAAGTATTCTTTTGGAATATGTATATTATATCGGAACACCTATTACTGTAATTCTCTGTTTAAAAACAATCGCAACGTTGAAGAAATAAAAATTGTATAAAGAATTCAAAAAAATATATAATTCCCAATGACATTGTGTATCACTTTACAATTCACAAATTTTCATCAACTTATCATCATCAAATTATAATAATAACTAACCATGCATTTCTATTTTTTACGAATGTCATAGGCAATCAGTGAACAAGATACAAATGCCGACACTTCCACTACTCGTCCTGCGGCTTGGTCAAGTAAGATCACTGTACCATTTATTAATATCAATATCAACATGTCTGTATATGCTTTAGCATGCTAGGCATGGCATGCTTTGTAAAATTGAAAAAAATATTCTATTTAAACTTTTTTTTTCTCGCATGCCTTGTTCATTCTATATGTAGGTGTTTCATCTAAAATAATAATGTGAATAATATCAGAGATAATGACACTGACATAATAATATTATGATAACAGAGAGAAAGGGGGCAATGCTGATGCAACGTGAATACTCATCTGATAGTATTACTTCTGAAGGTAAAATGGCTGGGCTCATAGTGGTAGATCATATATACTGCTAACCCTTATCTTACCGATCACGACAATAGTGGTTTTTATCGTTTTTTTTAATTGATTAACCCTTTAAGCCCTCACGATGCATTAAAGCATCATTGAAAACATACCTGATTTTCTTTCAACTAAGGGTTTCAAAAAATAAATTTCAATGAAACTGTTCTACGAATACATGGTAAATTTCTTTAATTTATTACCTACTTCCAGTCATCTTTATCCACTGCAAGCCGAGAATTGCGACAGCAATTCGCGGCTTGTAGTGGATAAAATGACAATGTAAAAAGTCAGGCTTGAAAGGGTTAAACAATTGGGATTGGAAATAAAATCACTCTTTAAACATCAAGATTTGTACATGTTTCATCTCAAATTAAACAAATATTAGTAATTTTCAGCCAAAATTTTAGGCATAGAATCATCACCCACCGACATTTCATCACCTTGGTATCAAAGGGTCGTATCTGCCACATTACAGGTGGCATATACTACCCTTTGATGGCGCGGTGACGATTTATTCTGCATGGGGCACAACAACATTTATTGTATATATACACACAGTGGTTGTTGCATGAATCACTTCCTACACTAATTAGTGCACGGTGCAAGTATGTATTTGTATGTAACGTCTGCTTATTTTTAATGTCGGCTTATGCTGAGAATAAGGTATAGGTTGCAAGGAAATGTACACTGCGTTTTTCTACTATATTTAAGTCTGAGGTGCAACCTCCAGATATAAATTTATTTCTTGAAAACGAGGTTTTGAGTTTTGTTAAAAATGTCTAACTAAATAATGTGAATTACAGAAAACTCGGCATTTAAGAAAGGAAGCTCAGTGTGCACCTAAATGATCACGTGTATGTAGTTTAAATAATTATAGGGATCAACATTTTGTTTTAACTGAAGGCAAAATACAGCGAGTTGTGTTCATAAAAAATGACAAAGGGAAATTCAATAACGTATTTGCAGCGTTTATATGGTTTTCACCCCTTATGATATCGCTGGATCACCTCCATGGTTCAGTATTCCCCAACCCCCCCCCCCCCCCCCCCTCACCAGCACATGTCCCAGACAACCAGAGACGTTAACACAATGTTGTTTTAATGATGGACCACCATCTGCGACGCTTGCCTAACAACAAATAACAGTGGGTCAACGTCACCGTCTTCACTTAGATTGTTCTCCTTTGCATGTCTTCATTTTGCTGATTCTAGAGGGGAAGTCACAGTTGCATGTGCCTGCCATACACATCCTGCCCACCGACACATTAGAGGTCACATCTCCACTCAGAACTTCTACACCTGTTGAATTTGAAGACCTGGGTAAATGTGGGTATTGTGATAACCATATCACAGAGTGCACTCCCAGCAAGCACGGAACCAACGTTGGGTCAATGTTGGGCCGACGTCGAAGACGGCGGGCCAACATTGAACCAACATTGGTATCGTGTTTGCTGGACTGTATGTTGGGCCATTGCTTCGTAGCACAAGCATTGGACCAGCACTGGACGTATAAGTATCGTAGGCATGTTGTAGATGTATTGATTCACTTTTATGCTGTTCCATCTTTCCTGTGTTTTTTTTGTCTGTGGTTATACATGTTATATTGCAGAAATTCTTATTTTACTGATTTAATTCCATTTCTTTCAGAAAAATCTGTTTTTAGATCAATTTGATACTTGCCTTTGTGTTTTCTTTCACATTTTTATCACCGAAGTTAATAGTAGAGGTGTATACCAACATAACACAGTCTTCTTCATAACCAATTTTGTAACAAATAGTTCATTATACTATACTTTTTACCATTTTTTCTTGTGCCATAACATAGGCTGTGTGTATAAAGCTAACTAATATATTTTTCATAATAGCTGTCAGTTTCTGTACTTTTCTTGTGTCATAATAAAAGCTGTATGTATAAAGCTAACTAATATATATTTTTTAAAAGCTGGTAGTTTCTGTATTTTTCAGATCTTTTGTCAATTTTCATCTATATTTCTGTACCATTAAACTACTAAAAAACTTTGTCTTACTGAATAATCGATTATTAAAAACGCTCGGTTACATTTAAATCTTATTTATGAGTAGAAATAAAAAGTATTTGTTTGTAGCATAAAAAGTATTTTTAGTAGTTTAACGGTGGCAAACCCAGCAAACACAAAACATTTGCATAACATTTATACAACGTTGGCCCAACGTCTTCGACGTCGGTCCAACATTGTATAAATGTATTGTGTTTGCTGGGATGATTCATTACTATGTAGTAGTAGCTAGTGTTTCAATTGTGCGCTATCTTTAGAACTACGCAGGACTACTGCCTCTGTGAAAACCGCCTCTGGCTTTCTCACTTCCATGAAAACCCTCCTCAAAGGTAGATAATCGATTCTCATTTGCTTATTGAATGTATTGTAAACAACCACCAAAGGAAGCGAAGATTTGGTATAAACATATTGATTTGCCGAGGATTGTACAATAGCAGAAGCTAATACAATATAGGCCTACGCTCCTCAAACGAAGATTTAATTAACGTTGAAGCGCCGAAGACATGTTCTAAGTTATATAGTTTGGACGGACTGATGGCAAACCAATGCGAAAAAAAATATTGTGACTTCAAAAATATTTTGAAAACACATGATGTGACCTACAGTACAGGTGCCATTTAAATTATTGTAATATAATTATATATATATAATCAAAATCTTATCCTATATTATCACCTCAATTAATTATAAGCTATCATGATTAAAGCTATTGTACATTATATTGTTTGCGCATTAAGGCTATGGTTGTAATACTGGAAATGTAAAATAAATTTGTTTACGGTATACATACACATGATTTTAAAGCGGGTACCTATTGTAATTTTCACCCACAACTCTACATCATGTGAATAAGCTTATACCTACATACCATCCGAATATAATAATTAAAATCATAAGACAGTCGCATTTATTTTACATTAGCTGGGAAAAAGAGAGAAGATGAAGATCAAGGAGCGCCATTGATAGAAGTAGACGGAGTGTCTCAGATTGGGCCAGATGACAGATCTACTACAGGTAAAGCTTAATAAAGAATAAATCATAACATCGCGCGCGATGTCGCGATAGGCAAAGCGATATTTTTCAAAACTGTGAAAACGGTTTTCGCGCCTCACATTTCGCGTCAACTGGTCGTCGCGCTGGTCGTCGCGTTGGTCGTCGCGTTGGTGTGTGGACAGTCACGCTATTTTGCGTCTGCCGTCGCGTCAATCGTCGCGTGCCTAATCGAGCTCGTTTTCGCGTTGGTGTGTTTTGCCCTACTACAGATATCAATAGAAAACCCCTCAGTAAATCATTATGTTCACTAGTAACCCGAATCTACATGAATATTCAAGAGAGTTTTTTGTTGAAACAGGTCAAAGCTCAAGCAGAAAAGAGGACATCAGCCCAAGACAGAAGATTAAATCTGCACAGAAACAGTCGGCTTCTGGTAAGTAACTGCTTTCTTGAAATTAGAACAGTTCCCATCCTGCAAGAGATAAATGGTAGCCTACTTGAGAATTTAGTATAACCTTGAAATAATGCTGATCAATGTGCGACTTTTCACAATATGTTATCACTATAGGCGTTCATGAGAGGATTATGTTGAAAACATGCAAATAACCAATTAAGCTCGGGAATCGACTGAGAGGATTATTAAATTATAATAACCTATAACATAAGTCATCCATGGTATTTAACAATATATTTAGCACTACAGGGGTTTTACTACTATCCATATCGTCGCCTCGGAGCTAAAGGATCCTATCTGCCACTCTGACGAGTGTCAGATAGGATCCTTTAGCTCCGAGGCGACGATATGTTCAGTTATAATAATAATAATAAAAGCTTATAAAGCGCGAAATTATGGTATAAGACCGTTCGCTCGATATTTGGCAACTTCCGTATGTGGTCTTGAAGATTGCTTCACATGATGGCAGCAGCTTCGCTAACACTCCCTCAACGATAGCGTACGTTAAAGTCTGCTGGGAGGCATAGTGAGGAGACACGTCATATCCCAGGATCTCAACGTACGTCCCTGGAACATAGGGCGTAACCGACTGATATAATTATGTGGGCCTACATCTAAGTCTGAATATGAACCGACCATGATGTGTGCGAACATGAAAATTCAGATAAACGTGCATCTCCGACTGCGTTTGGCTAAAATAGGCTAATATATTCAAAATGGCCGCCAAATTATCAAATTTGTGAAAAAATGACATATTGGCCATAAACATTCATTGATATATGACTGAAGCCATAATATACCCTTGTCAAACTTGCATCAACATGTTTTTATTATAACAGACCAAAAAAAACAGAATGGCTGTCGAAATACGGACAAAATGACGGCCAAAATGGCTGAAATTGGAGGAAAAATGTGTACTGGCTATATTATGGCTGTCGGTAAGGTGTCACCCGAAAGGGGAATTTAGGCCACTATTAATTTCACATAGCTGAGAACCCAGAGGCCAGAATCAACCTGTTGATCAGGTAACTGCCGCTGCTTTACTGAAATATGGTTAAAAATGTACATTACCTATGTGCGATTTTGAGAAATCGTGCGTATTACACATTTTCACCCACCGAGTAGTCAAATTTTGATCTATATCAATATATGTAATATCAATAGAAAGCTATTGACACAGGCGTTCACATGGATCCTTGACAAATGCACAAGAAGGCTTTAAGTCGGTATTTTACCCCTTGATTTTACCTATTTTTCAAACTTTTTCAGTAAATAGTCAAAATACTTTTCTCTCAGCTGATTTTTGTATAAATGTTTAATTTTGATTAAAACATGTTCTAGAACTATTGTTTACTTGAAATAAACCCATTTGGGCTAAAAAATAATGAGATATGTGAACATATAACACGCGTTTTGGGTTGGACGAAAAAATTGGCGCGCTTTTCTTCAGGCTCGGGAAATTTGACTGTGGCCTACATTTTTGCCCAATGAGTAGACAAATTTTGAGCTATGTCAATATATATGATATCAATGGAAAGCTACTGGCACCGGTCTTCACATGGATGTAAAATATGTTGCTTCGCATCATTGACAAATGCAAAAGAAAGCTTTAAGTTTGTATTTTAACCTTTAATTTTGCTTATTTTTCAAACTTTTTCAGTAAATAGTCAAAATGTTTTTCTCTCAGCTGCTTTTTGCATGGTATAAATGTTTAGTGTTGATTCAAACATGTTCTAGAACTATTGTTCACTCAAAATAAACACATTTGGAATAAAAAATGATGAGTTATGTGAGCATATTACATGTTTTTTGTTTAGACGTAAAATTTGCTCGCTTTTCTTCAGGCTCGGGAAAATAGACCATATCGCACATTATTGCCCACTGAGTAGTCAAATTTTGAGTTATATCAATTTCTTTAATATCAATAGAAATATACTGACACAGGCTTCCACATGGATGTAAAATAAGTACTATTTGACATATTTTTTCAGTAAGTAGTCAAAATACTTTTCTCTCAGCAGATTTTTGTAGGTAATAAATGTTTAGTTTTTATTCAAACTGTTCTAGAGCTATTGTTGACTTAAAATAAACCTATTTGGAATAAAAACTTATGAACCATTTTAACGTTTTACACACTTTTTTGTTTGGACCTAAAACTTGCTCACTTTTCTTTCGGCTCGGTAAAATTGACCGTGTTTCACATTTCTGCTCAATGAGTACCAAAATTTAAAAAATGTACCAGCATATTTGATATTAGTTGAAAGTTACTATCAAGGACATCAACTTGGATGCATACTATTTTATTTCTGTTAAAGCCGAAATGTACAACAAAGCGCTAAGTTTGTATTTTATCCATCCATTTGAACAATTTACAACATTTTTTTAGCGAATACCAACAAGACTTCTCGCTCATGGTAATTTTTAAAGTTATTTAAGCCGCTACAAAAATTATCTGAGCCACTATAATAGTGATCTTGCCCAATGAACTGTGAAGAAGTGATCACAGACACTTTAACAATTATCTCAGCCACGTCAAAAGTATCTTGGCCACTAAAGTCAACTAAGCCTCTACAAAGTGATCTTGGTCATTGAAGAAGTGATTACAAGCGTTTTTAAAAAAGTTATCTCAGCCCCTTCTTTAGTGATCAAGATTACTCTTGCAGTGACCAAGATCACTTTTTAGGGGCTGACATAAGATTGTTAGTGGCCAAGATCACTTTTGTAGCCGCTGAGATAACTTTTAAAGTTGCTGTGATCAGTTCCTCAGTGGCCAAGATCAGTTTGTTTGTGGCAAAGATCTGTGGTGGCTGAGATGACTTTTAAAATGACTGTGATAGCTTCTTTAGTGATCAAGATCACGCTTGCAGTGTCCGAGATCACACTTTTGTAGCGGCTGAGCTAACTTTCAAAGAGGCTGTGATCACCTTTTCAGTGGCCAATAATATCACTTTGTAATGGCTTAGATATTTTTTTCAGTGTCTGACGCCAGTTTGTTTGTAGCCAAGATCACATTTGTAATGGCTGGGATAACCCTTAAAGTTGCTGTGATCACTTCTTCAATGGCCGATATCACTTTTGTTGTGGCTGAGATAACTTTTAAAGTGGCTGTGATCACATCTTCAGTGGCCAAGATCATTTTTGTAGTGGCTGAGAGCACTTTTAAAGTTCCTGCGATCACTTCTTCAGTGGCCAAGATCACTTTTGTAGTGGCTGAGATAACTTTTCAAATCGCCGTGATCATTTCTTCAGTGGCCGTTATCACTTTTGCAGTGACTGAGATAACTTTTAATGTTGCTGTGATCACTACTTCAGTGGTCAAAATCACTTTTGTAGTTGCTAAGGTACTTTTAAAGTGTCTGTGATGAATTATTAAGTTGTCAATATCACTTTTGCAAAATGGCTCCAGAGAATGCTTTGTTGTAGATTTCGTATTTAACAGAAATAAAATAGTAAATATCCACGTTAAAGTCTTGATAGTGAATTTCAATTGATATCAAAGATTTTGATACATTTTTTAATTTGGGTACTCATTGGACAAAAGTGTGAAACATTGTCAATTTTCCCGAGCCGAGAGATAAGTGTGAAAATGTTACGTCCAACCAATATGTAATATGTTCACATAACTTATTATTTGTTATTTCAAAAGGAGTTATTTAAAGTAAACAATACTTCTAGAACATGCTTGAATCAAAACTTAACATATACACCATGCAATAAGCAGCTGAGAGAAAAATATTTTGACTATTTACTTGAAAAATTAGTGAAATTAAGGGTTAAAATACCAATTTAAAGCTCTTTTTTACATTTGTCAATAATCTGACACAAAATATTTTACATCCATGTGAAGGCCCGTGACAGTAGCTTTACATTGATTTCAAATATATTGATATAGCTCAAAATTTGACTACTCATTGGGTAAAAATGTTACATACAGTCGATTTTCCCGAGCCTAAAGAAAAGCGCGCAGATTTGTATGTCTAACCAAAGAAGTGTGTAGTATGTTCACATAACTCATTATGTTTATGCCAAATGGGTTTATACAAAGTGAACAATAGTTCTAGAACATTTTTTTAATCAAAACTAAACATTTCACCTAACAAAAATGAGCTGAGAGAAAAGTATTTTGACTGTTTACTGGAAAAGTATGAAAAATAGGTAAAATTAAGGGTTAAAATATCAACTTGAAGCTCTCTTGTGCAGTTTTCTATGATCGGACACAAAATATTTTAAATCCATGTGAACGCCTGTGTCAGTAGCTTTCTATTGATATTAAATATATTGATATAGATCAAAATTTGACTACTCAGTGTGCGAAAATGTGTAATAAGCTCCATTTATCAAACAGTTGATACTGGCCTCTGAGTAGACCAGCTATGTGAAAATATTAGTGGCTTAAATTTCCATTCTGGGTGACACCGTACCGACAGCCATAATATGGCCAGTACACATTTTTCCCTCCAATTTTAGCCATTTTGGCCGCCATTTTGTCTGTATTTCAGCAGCCATTTTGTATTTTTTTGGTCTGTTATAATGAAAACATGTTGATGCAAGTTTGACAAGGGTATATTATGGCTTCAGTCATATATCAATGAATGTGTATGGCCAATATATCATTTTTTCACAAATTTGATCATTTGGCGGCCATTTTGAATATATTAGCCTATTTTAGCCAAACGCAGTCGGAGATGCACGTTTACCCGATTTTTTATGTTCGCACACACCATAAGGATTAAAAAAACCTTATGTCATTGATGTCCATTCCAGGTGGCACCTTGCTCCATCTGAAGCCGGTCTACATTAACAAATCGGTTAGAAATGTGTTCCGTCATATATTCTCACAGGTCACATGACGTTATTGCGACGTTGAATCAACGTCTTTGACGTTGATTCAACGTCGCAACAACGTCGTGTGACCAGTGAGTGTGAATATACATCTTAAACCTTTGCCTGCTGATTTCATTCAGTTTTATTAGCCGATTAAATCACTGATATTGAGATTGAACTGTGTGTTTAAACATCAAGATTTGATTTGTTTTGTTTGGTGTCAAATCAAAGATATATCAGTAACTTTCAGCCACTTGAAGTTGTGAATCGCGGTAGCGAGACACAACTTCAAGTGGCTGAAAAATGTAATTATATAATTTAACGGGACAATGGTTGAATGATTTGCAGGCAGTAGTCCACGTCACAGTGGAGGACACAGTCTGGACATCAACGGTAAACACATACCTCTGTATCCTCCTGATGATTTCAACGAATCCATGGTCAAAACAGATCCACCACAACAACGACTCAAACTGGAATGGATGTGAGTATCCTGATAAACTTACCAAATGTTGGATGTCAATAATAGATTTAACAATTAGCACTCAGTGATATTCTTGTTAGCTAGCCCATCATAATGTTTCCAATTTACAATTGCGCAAATGATCACACTTTAAAATTTAAAGTGTGATTTAAGACATACTGGGCTTCTTTAGTGCATATAGGGACTAAAGTGTTATTTGGCGGACAAAATACCAAACTTTGAGATATTATTCACAAGGGTGTTTAATTTGTCCGAAGCGCCACTGATTTTTTTTAGTTTTGACCGAATGTGAAGCATTTTTCAAAATGGCCGCCAAATCGCTATAGATGAATAATAATAATGAGTTTATTTAATACATATGCATATACATTTTTGTACATAGATATACAATTTAAACCTTTATGTTAATGATATATTCTATTTAACATGATAATAAAATATACAAAATGCATATACAATATCTAGGAGATTACCTAAACAGGTATTAATTATACCTTTTAAAACAAATGATGAGCGAACGGCTTTTACACCAGAATAGTGAAAAGGATTACCTAATACTGTATAAAACTTTGTTTGAAGTGATTATAGGGGCGCAATACATAATTATTACATAATTACACTCTATACACTATGTAAATTGACCGTGTTTTGTTACTGTGGTACTTGTATAAGGCGGACAGCATCTGCCGTCAAATAAGGATGCTATGTTTTTACTAGCATGAACAGAAATAATACATGTTAAAAGTGCTTTCAGAAAATTTGCACATTTTTTCCAGCTATGGCTACCGCGGAAACGACTGCAGAAATAACATCCACGTGTTGGGCAACAGTGAGATTTGCTACTTCATAGGCACAGTGGTAGTGCTCTACAACAGAGAACGACACAGTCAAAGACATTACAGAGAACACACACATGAAATCCACAGGTAGGCTATGTCAGAGCGATCAATCCCTGATCTAAAGCACAGTCACCCGAAAGCTTCCTTGCAAACACAAAACATTTGTTTGACATTTATACAATGTTGAGCCAACGTCGAGGACGTTGGTCCAACATTGTATAAATGTTAGATAAATGTTTTGTATTTGCTGGGTAAGCGACCATGTTGAGCCATCGATGCGACCAAACAGTGATAATCGCGTTAACATCGCCGAAAGAGGGCATGTGTCATATGGCACTGGTCGTGGGTTATCGTAAGAGCAAAATCCACTCGCCGCAAATTGTTGAGCTGTTCAAAACTTCTAGCCTGCGATTTGAGGTCGCAAATAGATCTCATGTTGCTGGAACACTAGTCAAACATGCTTTTGCAACTAGTCTTGTACGATCACCCGCCAAATATGTAATCGCCTATAGATCGTGCAACTTGTCGTGCCGCCGGACGCTTTGGTCGAGTGATTCATTGGTTGTGCTATAAGGCCAGCTCAGTATAATTATTCAGTGGTTTCTGATAGGGCTCAGTAGTTATCTAGAGGACTTCGATGGAGACTGCTAACTATTCCGGATACCTGTGAATAATGCCACTACATAATAATGTATTAGGTTCGAAATGAACATGTTCTGGTTCTTCTTCAGTAAATCATATGTTGTCCTGCTGTAGGCGTAGGCTTACTCCTCTTTGATTTTGGCATGGGCACAGTGCAGCCTTAGCCCTTGTAGCGCGGGGATCGACTTTAGTCGTCAGAATCTGACGTCTGTAGACGTCAGATTCAGACGACTAAATTCGATCCCCGCACTGTAAAAGTAAAAAAAATTGTAATGGCCGTAGACCCATACCATAGGTATTCAAATGAATCGGAAAGAGCTGACTAAGACAGTTATGATGATTTAAAAAAAACCTTTGACCTCCAAGGTTTTCATAAAAAATTCAGCGCTTTAAGGGTTAATGTCACCTATAGTTAATCTGCACGATCAGTGACATAATCAGATATGACTGGTGGCACCATTGCATGCTCGGTTATTGCTATCACTGGTTGCATGTTTACCTGCGACAAATTTTACGTTCAATCTTTGACGACGGTACGACTACAAAAACGACTTTTGAATAATCTGTGGCATTCGTGCGACATAGAACATAATGCAATTAGGACCTCACTGTTAATGTTGGGCCAGCGTCTCAGTATAATGGTGTATGTGTGCCAGAACATGCAGTATTATGTTGTTTGGCCTATAACCAAGGCACCATATTCAATAAGATTTAGAACCATCACCATTCACATCAATGTTATTAGTTTATTTGTCTTGTCTTTGTTTAGCATGGCTGTGCATAATAACGGGTTGACTGTGGCCACCGGTCAAAATTCCGCGGTCAAAGACGAGAAAGAAGTGAGTGCACGGAATTGTTTTAATTATCACTCTACTGGACTAAACTAATAACCATGATTAATGTTATATATATTCACTGAATTAGTCTACAGGGAATAAATGAGAATATGTACGCCTATTCTCTGTTGCAGGCCTTAATACGTGTATGGCGATCGGATACACTACAGACGCTGCACATCCTTGGAGTGGGCATCATGTCCATATCTGTTGTTTCTCTTTGCTTCTCTAAACCTAAGGTACATCGTGCATAATGTAACGTCCCATCATTGCCCTCTGTTAGTAAGTGATGGCAGAAGTCAAGGGGAACTAATCTCTTAAACTTAAGTTTCTGTCGTTATACTTTCTGTCGTTATACTTGGATTACAATAAGAAAATGCATTGAGAAAAACAACAACACCTTTCACAGCTCAAAAATGAAGTAGATTATATTTTCTGTCAATTAATATGATTTCAGCTTGTAATGGCTTTGGACGTTCAATTCCAGTTATCATGTTTTCACTTTTATCATCTAATGTCACTATTTTTTTGTTATTTATGAAGCTATCCATAAGGAGTACTGTTTTGACCAATGTCAGCAGTGACAATGAGAACATTGTGTCACAGGTATACATGCATGTAAATGTTGAGCACGGACATATAGGCATATAGTTATTCTCCTTAGAAATACCCTGGCAAGGGGGTGATGTGGATTGTCCTAAACAACGGAGATGCCACCGTAGTGAAGTAATAAATGTAAAATTGAACACATATTTCACCATTATAGCAGCGTCCAGTGTAGATGGGCGTCACGGGCACAATTAGGTTTAGTTGCCATTAAAACACACCACTACATATTTCTTTGTCCGACCACTACATTCTAAGCCGGGAATGGAGAGTTATTGTTGATCAAGTACAGACCAATTTTCATGGTAGGCCCATGGTGTTATAATCAGTCAGGTGTGACCGCGAGCTGTTGACTATAAGGGATCCTCATTATGGTCGGATGTGTTTAAAGTCAGTTAAAACCCTCAGAGTTCGACATTCTTAGCTGTGGAAAAGGCCGCGGCCTTCGGCCTCGGCCTTTTCCACAGCTGAGAATGTGCAGCTCCTCGGGCTTTATCCTATACTTAATGTGTAGTAGGCCTAAAACAGGTGAGTCGGTAGCGCAGTGGATTGTGAATGTATGGTGTTATCTCTACCTTTTGAACGATGGATAGTATTTTAACCCTTGAGGTTCTCACGATGCATTAAAGCATCATTTTACAGTCCTGAAAATAGACCTAATTTTCCCACAACCAAGGGTTTTAGAACGAAAATTTCCATGAAACTGGTTTACCAATACATGGCAATTTTTTTTCAATTTTTAAACCACATCAAATCATCTTCATTCACTAAAAGCCGAGAATTGCTACAGCAATCCGCGGCTTGTAGTGGATGAAAATGACAATGGAAAATTCAGGCTCGAAATGGTTAAGTGCACTCATTTTTAAAACAGAATACACGATCCTTGGATTCTGAGAGGGCGAATTATCGCTAGATTCGTCATTCACCACGATATCGATTCAAGCCTCATATAAGCCTATTCACATAATTCATCACACGTGAGCATGCACACCCCAGCAAACACAAAACATTTGTGTAACATTTGTACAATGTTGGACCAACGTCAAAGACGTTGGGCCGACGTTGTACAAATGTTATGCAAATGTTGTGTGCTTGCTGGGAACAACTCCTCCACAATAAATAGAAGTATGCCTAGATATGAACACATATAATTATTCACCCTGTGGCAAAAAACAGAGAATGCATTTGTAACTGCTCTTTATATACTAACAAAGAAAATTTATTATGGATATATATTTATAATGTGAACATAATGTGAACAGCAAATAGGAACATAATCAATTAGCCTACAACGTAAACGTACAACGTGTGGACCAACAACGAGATCAGATGTAGGCCTACAATTTGTTTTAATTCATGCCGTGCCCGGTCGAGGGTATTGTTACAATATCGAAATAAGTTTGGTAAATTTGTTGTAACGAATAATATATATATCGGAAATTCATCCAAAGCCTAAAACGCCTTTCCGAGAATTCCTGTTTTCAGAGAACGGTGTTTCGTGTTGTGATGTCAGACGAGATATTCCTAATTAATAATAACTTAGATACCCGATAATAACATATTATATGCTGCATCTGCGTTTTTAGGATCGTCTGTGTGCTGTAGATGGAAGCTCTGAGCATGGTATCTATGTGTGGGATCTATCAAATGGAAAGATTATAGCAACAGGAAACGTAGGTGACAAAGTAAATTAATATGTGAAATCACACAATTAAAAATAAGAAAGGTTGCCGTTCTTATTTTAATAATAAAGATTGCTTAGCCTGGTATGTGTTTCAAAAAAAGGCCGAGAATATATTTTAATGTTTTTTAATGATTGAAAGTAAGCGACACACCAGAAAGAGGTATGTACTTGTTTAAGAAATTCAATAAATTATGATAATTTTATCTTAAGAATCCTAGCATACATGTGTATTTGGTTATTTGACAGCTTGCCACTGACGTTGTGTGTGGGGTGGATTTTTCTCCACTTAATCCAGATGTTCTGGCTATGGTCGGTAAAGAATGTGTGAGCTG
The DNA here is from genome assembly GCA_964017125.1 of Flabesymbios commensalis. Taxonomy (NCBI): domain Eukaryota; kingdom Metazoa; phylum Annelida; class Polychaeta; order Terebellida; family Flabelligeridae; genus Flabesymbios; species Flabesymbios commensalis. Next base: position 49,374,249 of record OZ024902.1, on the reverse strand, counting down.
GTGGCGCATCTATATTAACAAAGCAACTATTACGTTAGATACCAAGGCTGATTACCAGGTAAAGATATTCGTGTAAATCATTTTCTGTTCTTTCAAGGTATTACAAATGTAAGGTTATTCGTGAATGTTACTTTCCAATGATGGTTATCACATTCAGGATAACTGAAGTTTATTTTTGTGTTCTTTTTTCGGTTTATTTGTACTATTCAAAACTGTAATCATATTAGAAATCTGTAGAGATTTGGATGGCTTTATTTTGGTTTGGCTGTGCTGATAATACGGTATATGGTGCCCTAGCCGTTTTTAACTGCTCAAAAGGGTCATGTGTGGCACATAACCTTTTTGACTGCTCTTGTCTGACAGAAGTCGATAACCCAAGAATGGTACTGTTGTTAATTTTAAACCTTTCAGTACGGGAATCGTCTTTATACGTCAGCATCTGACGTCTGTAGACTCAGATTCTGATGTACAAAGACGATCCCCGTACTGAAAGAATTAAAATATTTATAATGGCCGTAGACCCATAACATAGGTATTCAAATGAATCGAAAGAGCTGACTAAGACATTTATGACGATTTAAATTGAAAAAAATCCTTTGGTCTCCATGATCTATACAAAATAATTCAGCGCTTAACCCTTTAACCGCCAAATTATTCATTCGGAATTTTCACTCACTTGAAGCTGTGTCTCGCTGACGCGATCCACAACTTCAAGTGAGTGAAAATCATTCAGATTTGACAAAATTGAGATCAACTCTTTTTAAATCGTTTCACATTATGGCTTTAACATGCTTAAAAGGCGGCACTGAATGTGATAATAATAAAGTGAAAAATGGGATATATTCGGCACCGGCCGTTAAAGAGTTAAGGAGTTGTATTTTGATCAATTATTTTCCCAGAATTACCTACGAGCCAGAGTGGTGACGTCCATGCTCTACACTGAGAAAGGCGACCTGATTACAGGTGACTCTAATGGTACAGTGTATGTCTGGGGGAAAGGTGGCAACGTCATCACTAATATCATTAAACATGCTCATGATGTAAGTATTTTAATGTCAGACGTAATTTCCTATTTTGAGCTATTTTGTGTGCTTGTTTACTGTTGGTAAAGTGGGCCTAATAATCAATACACGGTCCGAGAAACGTGTGCGCGCGTGTGCGCAATGAAATGAAATGAATCAGGCTTTAGGCCACCTTTGTGCACATATAGGCTAAACTGGGCCAGGAGAACCTCCTGAGGATGGTGAGATGATTGAGATGACACTGTCCTCCAGACACAGGATTCGAAATTCGAGCCCTGGCGGTCTGAGGCCGAGCACGCTACCTCTCGGTCACGGAGGCTCCCCACAATACTAACTTTCACACGTGGATGGGGAAAAAACAATTTTGTTTCTTTCAAACTGCCGAGACCGGGAATCGAACCCCGGACTCTGGCGTGAAAGGCAGCGGTGCTAACCACTACCCTAGGGCCCCCGCCCGCGTGTGTGCTGCCGCTGCTACTTTACGATTAGTATCTTGTAGGCTTGTAGGCCTGCACCAATTTTGGCAATTTTAGCCAGATGTGTAAATTTATTACATTATCGTCCCCCAATAAGTAAGAAGAATCTACTCCTGAAATACTTACTGGAAGATTCGAATATAGGCCTACCTAGATAAACTTTGATGTGTGTAAAATATAAAGGCTGGCCTGATTATGGCTTTAGGCAATTTAACCCTCCCTTCAATTCATTTTGGAGCTTTCTCTTTAATTATGCTAATTCATTAGGCGCCATTGACATTGTATGGTTGTTTATTAAGTACACTCAGAATCAATATTAGTATCTAAGAAAATAGAATACTCAGCATTGTGCCTATATCTTATCGTATCAGGGCTCAGTATTTTCCTTGCTACTCACGCGGGGTAACCTGTTGACTGCCGGCAGGGACGGCATGATATACAGCTGGATCTGGTCGAAAAACATGGATCAATCTGGAAAAGTACAGGTAGGAATAGCATGTCACTGTTTCACCGCTCATCATGACTATAATATATTTGTTTTTGATCTTTTTATCAGGACATTAACTCTTCCTTTACCGACTTCTCCCTGATAAAACCACCCCCAGAAACAGACTTCTTTTTGAGGACCCCTGAAGTAGCCTCTGGGCACAATACAGGTTATAGCTCTGCACATGCGCACAAATTAAAAATGCAAGAGAACATTGCGTCCATATGCAAGAGAACTAGCTTTGTCAGTGATTACAAATATGTTGATCTTTTGTATTTTGCGATGTGTATTTGACAGGTTAACTCCAGTGACGGGGGTGTAAGAATGTTACAACTCCATGAAGATGTTCTGTTGATAGGAACAACAACAAACTCTATCCTGACAGCGGATCTCTCTCCTCCAGCAGTTAAAAGTCCTCTTATGGGATGCTCTGTTCAACAGCTTCCCCTCACTGTGGTTCGTATCCATGATGGTCCCCAACAAATGCGAGACGTTGACCCAGTGCTGGTTTAATGTTGGTCCAGCGTCGCAAACGCTGGGCCACCATTGAACCAGCATAGGGTCAACATATCGTGTTTGCTGAGTATCCGCCCTGGTATATGATCTGCAAAATGTCAACTTGATCCCTACCCAAACCGCACATTTCATTTTTTAGTAATGATCTAGCTATCTGGCACGGTTTGTCAGATATCGGGCATATTGAAGGTAATTATGTCCGATAGTCGGCCATTTTGAATTTGATCAAGTTGACATTTTTCAGATCATATCCCTACATGAAACCGCATAATTTGCATCGCTGGACGGTGGAGATGCCAATAAATATGAAAATGAAACAAGAATCTATGTTTACTAACAGCATGTATACTCTACTAAATCCAGGGCCACTTTGATAAGGTACGCTCACTCTGTGCCACACACGAGAAGGATAACAAGTCAATGGTGCTGACAACGGGCTATGACGGCATTGTGTGTATGCTGGACACAAACAAGAGAAAAATGAGGTGGAAATATATGCTCAAGGTGATTGCTATGAACAAATCTATACTAATAGACTATACAACGTTAAAAGGCATTAACCCTTTAACTGCCAAACTACTCAATCTGAATTTTTACCCACTTGAAGTTGTGTCTCGCTGACGCGATCCACAACTTCAAGTGAGTGAAAATTATTAAGATTTGACAAAAGGAGGTAAACTGTTTTCAAATATTGCTGGTTGATGTCACATTTTATCTTGAACATATTTAAAAGGTGGTACTTGGTGTGCTAATAACAAATGAGAACCTGAATATATGCGGCACCGGCGGTAAAAGGGTTAAAACGTAGTAACTGCTTACTTTGTAGAGCAGTATCCTGCTCTGCAAAGCCAGTATCTGCTTACTTGTGAAGTAAGCAGATAATGCCTTCTGGCTTTGCACGGCAACATAGTTATACATACTTAAAAAGAAAAGCAATGCTTAAAAGAAAACAATTAAAATGTATGATTATTATTCGATCAAGAAACGAGTAATCTATAGTTAATATTTTGTCGCGTGACAAACAAATTATAATCTGTGACATTGATTAAAGCTTCGACTTAATATACAATACTATTCAGTCAATAGCGACTAGGCATCTGTGTATCTCGATTCATATAATTGATTTTGCGATTTGCTACTGAACAAGTGCATATCTACACAATTCAATATCCCTGCTAAAACCACAATTGTTATCAATAGGCGTATATAGGCACTGTCGTATATATTCAAACGCGGCAGTAATTAGCGTTAATGGTGAGTAACATATGTTTAGTCGGGCAATGTATTAATTTGTGGCTCGCTTCTTACAATTTGAACCCTACCAGCGTCATTCTATCCCTGGTAGGACTCAAAATAATATGCACATTGCCCTCATATATTGTTGCATTAAATAATCATTATAGTGTGTATGGAAAATGAAATAAACCCCTAATGTATTTTTTTCTTTTCAGAACATCCATATAATGTGCGCCGACCTCAGTCCGTCTGGGAAGATTATAGTATTATGCACGAAAGAGAAGTATGTGGCACTCATATCCCAGCAAACACGACACATTTACCCAATGTTTTACCAATGTTGGCCCACCGTCTACGACGTTGGTCCAACATTGGTCAAACATTGGGTAGATGTGTAGTGTTTGCTGGGATATGCCTACATATTATTGAACACAATAATTATGACACATTTCCAATTTGTATAAACCATCAAACACGAGACGATGAACCAGCGTCGCAGATGCTGGGCCAAAATAAAACATTGCTTCAACGTATAACTTGCTCAGAAATTAATTTCTACAAGCTGTTTTTTTGTCGACAAAATAAATACCTAATAATTTTGAGTTTTTTCCAGCTTACTTCTTTACACAGTACAGGAACATACGTCGGATAAAAAAGTGTCGTTACAAGAAATTTTCAGATTACCACTGCAATCTTCAGGCAGACATGTATGCGCGGCTTTTGCGCCAGGTAGGAAAATATAGGACTGTCGAATATCATTGAGAAAATATCATAAAGTTTATATCCGTATGAATGATTTCCCTATTCATCTTCTAGACATACTTTCAACGAAACCAGTACAACTCAACATTAAGCATGTAAGATCAACAATTCAACTTGTTTGTGTAGGTTTTGATATTTTCTAGGTGATAGCAAAAAGTGCAAAAAACAGCTTGAGCCCGAAAGTAGCCTACTGCATGAGAGTTCACACAAGATTGAGCTAGTGTGACACTATTAAACATGTTTATTGTTTGAGTAAATAACCGATATTTATACAATACTAATTAGATGGCCTAAGACACTTGCATTATACAAAACATTGATAACTTCACAGATATTCAAACGTATCAGACGTTTATCATATTATTGACGTAGACCTGAAGTTTATCTAGTATAAAATAAGGTATTTCACTATACTGCTTGTAGATTGTCAGCAGATAGCTGTGGGTGACGCTGATGGTCTAATACATATAATAGCCATGGAACGTGACGAGGAAGGTGTGGAGGCGTGGACAGTCAAGGGTGTATGCAAGGTAAAATAGACAGAGGCCTACAATTAAGCCAGAGTGTATTGTGAATGACGATCGGTGTATTAGTTGGGTCACATTTGATAATTCTGTAGCCGTTGCTCTCTTAGGTTGATTTTATGATTGATTTGCCCTCTACAATCAATTAAGAAAAAATTGATTTTGCAAAAAGATTACTTCAAAAAGACGAGCTTAGTATCAGAACAGTGATCCAGTTCAGCTATGCCATATTTTAAATGTTGTAGGTTTTAACAGGGGCAGTTACTGGAATTGATTGGTCAATTGACAAGCTGAATGGTTCTTATCTAATCAGGGCGTCATCTTCAACACCAGAAATCGTATATTGTAAGTCATTGTGTTCATGAAATAAAAAAAAATATTATTGTGTTTTATAGAACTATCGCACCAATGGCTAAAGAGTAGTCTAATACAACATTGATATTGAGGTATTTGTGAAATAAAAAAAAATCAGTTAAATACTGTCCACTGTTCTGATTTATAAACTACAGGGGACAGTGGCTCACATACAAGAATAAGCAGATTATCAGAGATGGCTAACGTGCGGTGGTGCACCAGTCGATGCCAGCTAACTTTTCCAATCTCAGGTAGGCTGTGGATATAAGTAGTGATAACATTTTGTTCATGCCCTCAATTATAACTTTTCATCTTTGAAATGATTTATGACAAGTGACTTCGCAAGTTTAAAAAGTAGCCTACAAACTTTGTCTCATAAAAGGGATTTTAACTGTTAAAGAAGTGATTGTCAGTTGAAGGGTTAAAACAGACATTAACCCCTAAAGCGCTGAACAATTTTAAAATAAACCATGGAGTCCAAAGGGTTTAATTCAATTCTAATCATCATAAATGTCTTATTTAGTTCTTTTTGATTCATTTGAATACCTATGTTATTGGTCTACGATCATTATAAATATTTTAATTCTTTCAGTGCGGGGATCGACTTTAGACGTCAGAATCTGACGCGTCTACAGACGTCAGTTTCTGACAACTAAAGTCGAGCCCCGCGCTCTAAGGGTTAAGGCTAAATAAGCATGTATTTGATCTGTTACATTTTAGTAGCCAATTGTTGAGGATCTAATAGTTTACAATCTCTACCAGGTATATGGCATTCAAAGCAGGCTATGTCGGCTGGGATTACTACACTGGACATCAATAGAACGGGCTCCCTGCTGGTGATGGGGGATGGTCAAGGCTACATCAGTATGTTCAGATATCCATGCAGTAAAAAGGGGGTAAGGTTGTTGTTGTAATGTGAATGGTCTTTAAGCGCTGAATTATTTATTTTTTTTGCATAAACCATGGACACCGAAGGGGTCTTTCATTTTGAAATCATAATAAATGGCTTAGTTGGCTCTGTCCGCTTCATTCTATGTTATGGGTCTATGGCCATTATTTATTTTAACTCCTAGAGACGTCAGATTCTGACGTCTAAAGTCGATCCCCGCACTGAAAGGGTTAAACACTGTAAGGGTTGGCTATAACAAAATGTAATAATTATAATGCTTGTCCAGGCTCGTTTAGATACATGATAGCGGAGTTCATGCTAGCCACATACAGTAAAACACAGACGTGTTTGTCCAGCAGCGGACGGAAGTCCTGCCTAATATAATACAAATGCGGATGCTTCATGGCATTCATGTAATCCCAAATCTGACTGAAATTAAAAAAATAAATCCTGGACAATCGTACTGAATACTTTAATATAACCTTCGGTAGACAAATAACGAAATGTAAAGATTTAGTCACAATACTCACAAAATTATTAAAAGTGACCACTCTTTTTTTTACAAAATGTAGTTATTTTATTCAGTATTTATTTTCATGTTTTTTTCTGTTTTTCTTTATCTAAATAAGATAAATGGCCAGTAATTATTCCAAGCATAATCAATTATTTACACATAATGATGTTGATCTGTTCTGCATTACAGACGTACAGCCACACATACAAGGCACATCGACAGGTGGCACAAGTCAAATTTACTCAGGATGGCAAATTTGTGTTGACTACCGGCGGAGGGGATAGCACGGTGGCACAGTTTAGACTCCTGTAATCCCTTGTCCATCTGTGTCAACCACTTGTTGTCAAAAGGGTCGTATGTGTGTCTTCAATCGCAAGGGATTGTTAATACAAATTGTTATTGACATTATTACTCATGACTTTTTTTTGTTCAATAAAAATATTTTTAGCAAATAACTGTTTAAGTACATGACTTAATTTAATTTGCATGGTTACGTCGGATGGTACTTTTAAATTAATATAATATTAATGCTAGCAGTGGGTAAGTTATATACACATATGAATAAAAGCGGAACTAAAATCTTGGTTTGTGGAACCCCGTTAAAATATTTGTAAAACATTTAACGTTATTTACTTCAACACATCGTTTTTATCTTTATAAATAGTCTGGTTTATTGTATCAAATGATTTGGAGAAGTGCAACTAGCAGGCTATATAGTTATCAGTATGTTACCTTCTTCCAATTCGGCTACTAAAAGTGTCGTTGATGTTCAATGCACCCAATTCGGTGGAGTGTTTAATATACAGCCCTTCCTGATAGTAAAAAAAAATATATTTGATTACAAAACAACACACTCTTATTCTTCATCTTTACGAAAATAGACAAAGGAAAACAAATTGTTTGATCACTTTTTATTAACACGCTCATATATTTCAAAACTAAAATTTGTCCCGTTTTCTTCTTGTAAACCTGAATTGATATCATTTTGTCTGCAAAAAAATCATGAAAACACAAATATAATTGAAACATCAATATAAGAATAGATATTAATGAACATTGTCTGGTGTCAGTTCTACATGTCTATAAAATTATACGGCGGAGACATCAGATAGAGGCGTCCTCGGCCAATGTAAGCCTAGGCTACACTACAGTCAGCTCCACACAGTCAGCTCATTTATTGGCAGAGCCAGGTCCATGACGTTTATCTATGATGTGTTGAATCAGACATGTGTTGTAGAAGATATCGTATTAAATATGAGCAAATATAGGCCTACAACCATGTTTAAATGATACCCCATGTTATCAAGAAAAAGCATCACATGTAAAAGGTTGTTACCCCTTTAACCCTTAAAGCGCTGAATTAATTTGAAAAAAACATCGCAACCAAAGATTTTTTTTCAATTTAAAATCATCATAAATGTCTCAGTTAGCTCTTTCCGATTCATTTGAATACCTATGTTATGGGGTTACGGCCATTAGAAATATTTTAAATCTTACAGTGTGGGAATAGATTTTAGTCGTCAGAATCTGACGTCTACAGACGTCAAAAAGTCTGTCCCCGCGCTGTAAGGATTAAAACATTATCCCTTTGTTTAGCTTAGCATTTAGTCCTCTAATCCCTCATGATGCATCAAAGCATCATTTTGCATCATGAAGAATGACTTAATTTCCTAAAAGACAGGGATTTCAGGACGATTTTCATGGAACTGATTTATTAATAACAAAATCTTTTCAATTTGACACTTACTTCAAGTCATCTTCATCCACTACATTTTGCGGCTTGTAGTGGATGATGATGACAATGGTAAATTCAGGCTTGAAAGGGTTAAGTAAAGCATTCACCATAGCCTTAGCTATAGTCATTCTAGTTCAAATTGAAACCAAACCTTTGAAATACTTGTTCAATAAGCAGACATTACACGTTGTGCAATACTTTTAGTTCATCTGTTAATAGAAACGATTAAGAGCGAAACAATCTTGATTGGTGCTTGATATTGTTCTTTATCATCACATAGCTCTAGAAGTACAAGTTTAGCGATACATATTGACTCACTCGATCAGTTGGAAATCATTTTCAAATCTCGGGAAGTATCTGTCTCCAGGGTAGGTGGTGTGAATTCTGGTCAAATAAATCTTCCTGCATTCACTGAGCAGCAACGCATCCTGGAAACAAGAACACATGCTTTAAAACGCAGAAACAAAAAAAATAATAATACAGCGCCATTGAGTCTCAATATTGAGAGATACTGGCGCTATAGAATTCAATCTACTTACTTACTTAAGAACAATCACCCCAATTTTTATAAAGTCACCTTTTACCCACTTGAAAGTTTTGTCTGATAAAACGATCTATTAATAAAACGGGTCAAAATCGCTTATAATTGGTTTATAATTGAATCTGATGGTGAATCTGGAAAAATACTTAGCAAACACAAAATGTTCACCTAATATCTCCATTTTGGGTTAGCTCGCCATTGGGTCAAATACCTCGCTTTTGCTGAGCAATCAACCACAACTGATTGCGATGTCGTAAATTACAGTTCGAGTAGGACCAAAGATCATTTACAATAAATGGTCTTTGGTAGGACTAATTACTGCCGTGCAAAGTCAAGAGGCAGTATCTGCTTACTTGTAAAGCCTTTTGTCTTTGCACAGAACTATAAGTAGGCTTACAGCCTTCCTTGGACTAGAAGAGGTCGAAACTGGTATTAAACCCTAAAATTGGCTACATTTGTAATGGATTTCATCGACTTTGAAAGTATAACAGCTAGGTCACAGATCAACATCTACATACCCATCAAACATACCCGTTAACTCATACCAATAGTGGGTTAATGTTGTGTCAGAGTCGAAGAAGGCGCATGGGCCAAAATTAAGTTTAACGGTTCAACATTTTGCGTTTGTTAGGTGTACACAGAATACAAAATGCACTGATCACTTATAAATGAGAGGCCAGCCTGACCCTTTAAATGCTAAATTAAACAATTTAGCAATAATTTAATTTTACACCCACTTAAAGTTGTGTCTCGCTACCGCGACCCACAACTTCAAGTCGATGAAAATGACTCATATTTGTTTTATTTGAGCCCGGACATTTAGAAATTTTGACGTTTAAACACACACCTCATTCTAAACAAAAGTGATGTAGTCAGACAAAAGGGTTAAAAGAATGATGATGGTGACGAGACGTGAGCGGGAAGAGGTTGAGTAGGTTGAAGTTTTCAACCACTCATTTGCAATGGATTTCATTGTGTCCAAATGTATTTACATTACTCGGTGCAAATCATAAATTATTTAAAACGACACAATCAGGCTGAAATCATCAAAAAATTAGAATTTTTATTTTCGCTTCCTAATATGGCTGATTTTTTAATGATTTTAGCCTGCTTGTGTCGCTTTAAATACTTCACATTTCATAGGACAGATAGCGACCTCATATACTTGCTGTCCACCCATCACCCAGATGGTTTCTATTTGATCACGTAGTGGCGGCTGTGCCAATAACTGCAGGGCTTCTTTTAAACTTCCAGCAAGGTATGATACATGTAACGGACATACTCTGAAAATAAAATAAATACACATAACAGCTAGTCAACACCATCAAAAGTAGAAATTATGCCTACATTATATATAATTCAAAATATGTAAATTAATTAATGAATGCATGAATGAATGAATGAATAATTGAACTAATAGGTCGCTAGGCCACATTTAGACAACAGACACAAACAATGCCAGGAGAAGATGCCACCTGATGATGAATCAGATGACACTGTTCTGCAGACACATGATTCAAAACTAGCGCCTTGCTTGTCATTGTTTGTAATCACACGGCAAACACGAGACGTTGGCCCATTGTATGATTGATGTTGGCTCACCGTCTTCTGCGACGATGGGCCAATTATCAAACATACATTAAGGCCAAGTCAACGTCTCGTGTTTGCTGGTTGCCTAATTGCGACCAACACTGATCAGGAAGCTACGAAACAGTGTTCACCACCAGTTTTATTTTCCCAGCAAGCACGATACGTGGCGCCAATTTTGGCTAAATGTTGGGCCAGCGTCGAAGACGATGGCCCAACATCAGGGCAACATTAGTTCAACGTATCGTGTTTGCTGGGAATACGCCTCTCTCTAATTTGAATCCACCCATTCACACTCACCTTAATGTATTACTGATGACGACATTGATAAGACCCGGCCGCGTCTTCTCTGCGATGTGCGTCTCATCCCACGTAACCCTGCCTTTAATATTTACTACAAACTTGCCTGAAACACGCAAATTACATTGATAATCTCATCGGGTGCAAACCGGGGTGTAGTTCCCCTCCAAGCACATTTAGTATACAAAATTAAGAGACACAAAAAGTGGTGAATCTTTTCCTACTGTACTCCTGAGGACGCTATTGTATTTTTCAACATTTGAAGCTGGAATTGCTAACGCAATTTCCAGCTTCAAATGACGAAAAAGATTACTATTTATGAACAATAGACATGTCAAAAATTAAATTATTGGATCAACTAAGCATCTACTAAAAACTATTCTATCAAAATTAAGTGATATTTGTATTGATCTAAAACATCCTCAACCCCGTATATATCCGGGCGTAGCAGGACAAGGGTTAAATCACCTCAGCTCTGTCGTACAGACATCGTAACCAACCAGAGCAATATAAACCCTTACACCACAAAACGCGACAATCGTCTTTTTAATCCGCTTCATCACACGAGCAAATCACTGTAATTGGGAACGAAATGAGCATTTAAACATCCAGATTTACAAATGTTTGGTCTCAAATCAAACAAATAATTATGAGTAATTTTCACCCACTTGAAGTTGTGGGTCGCTATGCAAAAATATCTTTGTGCGCACATATGCAAAACTAACACGTCAATAAGTTAACTCTTTCAGCGCGGGGACCGACTTTAAGACGTCTATAGACGTCAGATTCTGATGTATTGCTACTTATGGCAAAGGGATGAGAATCAGCAAATTAGCAATAATGATGCACTCTTGTCTTCTGCTGCTATGAAGCCAATGTTCATCATACCTGTCACATACTAGGGCCGGCCACGATGGTTCAATTTATCCAGTTCTAGTACCAAACTCAGGAGTACTGGGCTCGAATCTTGGCCGGGTCTGATGCTTGTCGTACAGGTTGTGTATAGCCTATAGGTCTACAGTGCTTCAAACCTAAAGTGTGAAATGCTTTCTATGGAATTATGCACTATTAACAACCCTTGAAGTCATTCAATCAAAGTCAAAGAAAATATTCCTGACTTCGTGCTCCAATGGTCATACACTCTAAACAATCTAGGTTCTTCAAAAAAAAACCTTCAGTACTATTACCATGCAACCCCAGGAGAACCCTGCAAGGGGTTGCATGGTAATTGTATTGAAGGGTTCCTTCTAAAGAACTTATATTGTTTGGAGTGTAAGGTTCTTTCGGGAATGGATATCATTGCAATCGTAGATCACACTCTGCTGGTTCAGTTTGCTCACCATAGTTGCTAGTTACAATATGCCTCTAAGGCGACCCTGTCCCTTCAGAGATCATGTGGTTTACATGTTCTATGCCGTGATTGCCGCATCTGATTATGCAGCAGTCAACGAATTCCTCACACCCCCCACCGCGGGGCTATGTGGGGGATTTGCTTTTTGGGTGTCCTAAAAACACAAAAGTCCCCACAGCCAGGGGCACATTTTATGTCAAAACCCCCTGATAACCCCCAGGTAAAACCCCCACCAAACAGGGTGGGATAAATCTCCTGGTTTGTATTTATAAATGATTTCTATCAATAATAATCATTATGTGACGACAGACCTACCTCATTGTGTAACGTTTAAATTAGTATATTAAATTAATATCAGGACACTATTATAATACAATTTAGTTTAATTTTTAGTCTACATGGCTAACGCCCCTCATCCCCTGCCATCACCTTGAACATGGCTGACGCCCCTCACATCACCTTGAACATGGCTGACGCCCCTCACATCACCTTGAACATAGCTGATGCCCCTCACCCCCTCCCATCGGCTTGAACATGGCTGACGCCCCCCCCCCCCTTCCATCACCTTGAACATGGCTGACACCCCTCACATCACCTTGAACATGACTGACACCCCTGCACCCCCTCCCATCATCTTGAACATGGCTGGCGGCCATCACCTTGAACATGGCTGACGCCCTTCACCCCCCTTGTCATTACCTTTAACATGGCTGACGCCCCTAACCCGCCTCCCCCCATCATCTTAAACATGGCTGACGCCCCTAACCCCCCTCCCATCACCTTGAACATGGCAGATGCCTCTCACTCCCACCCCCCTCCTGTCATCACCTTGAACATGGCTGACGGCCATCACCTTGAACATGGCTGACGCCCCTTACCCCCTCCTATCACCTTCAACATTGCTGACGCCCCTCACCCCCCGTGCAATCACCTTGAACATAGCTGACACCCCTCACATCACCTTGAACATGGCTTATGCCCCTGCACTCCCTCCCATCACCTTGAACATATGACTTTCGCACATCAACCCCTCCATTGAAATTGAACATGACAGCTTCAATGTTTTGTAAAATTAAAACTTTTATTTTATAGCAGTCAGAATGATTTTCAATATCGACAAATCCCGTGATTCAAATCTGGGGACAATACTTGAGACAACCCCCACACCCCAGGGGCTTGAACGAACAGCAAACCCCCAGGTAAACCCCGTGGTAACCCCCAGGCTGTCCCGCGGTGGGGTGGGTCGGGGAATACATTGACTGCTGCATTACATCTGAACAATTTATCCAGGGACAATTATTTTCTGCACGCCGTGTGTCTCTCATGAAAAACATTCACAAGTACTCCAGGGAAACCAGATGAAAATACCAGAGCCCAAGCCGCGTGGCTCTCGTAAATGACAGAAGAGTCAGGAGTGCATACATGTAACTACAAATGGCTTTATAGGATGTTGTCTAATTTTTCACATGTCAAAGTCTATATTTTGCTCGTGGTGTCCATCGTGTTCATTTACATATGCCGATATCTGGCTGTGTTTCTTGAAGAGTTTATTTTGGTCTACTGACTGCAGCTTCTGAGCACAATTTCCCACCTTATGATTAATAAATTCCTTTGAAGCGCCTTGCAAGAGCCCGGAAATGACCTTTAGAGCTTCACAAAAAAAAAGAGTTACGATATCAATGTTAGCTATGTTTTGCCAATTTTCTTTATTTTGATATAATAGATGAGAATTTCACTGTGAGCGATAAACAATTTAAAAAATACCCGTGTGTTTAATAGGGTCATAACCTTTAGAAACCTTTAGAGCTTCTTCAGAAAAAATATCTTAATTGTTTTGGCTATACTGTGTAATCTTATAACATTGTACACACGGTGTCCTACATTGTGATAAATTACATGACTAATCAGTGTGAATTACAAACGTTTTTAAATATGTACCTGTGTGTGTTTAGGGCCATGACCAGGCAATGACCTCTAGAGCTTCAGATACTTTTGACTATTTATTGCAAATTTTACTCAAGGTGAATTTTGACTATTTCGTGCTAATTTCCATTCTTTTGATATATTACACGACTATATTACCTTAAAATACTAACGTTTTAAAAAAATCCTCGTTTGTTTTTAGGGCCATGACTTTTAAGACCCTGGAAAGGTGTTATTGATTCAGAGTCATGACCGTCAAGAACCAGGGAATTACATTGAAAAACTCATAATTATTATGAGTTTTGTCTATTGTCTGCCAATGTCCTTTAATTTGATATATTACATGACTATATTATTCATTTAAATTACAAACGTTTAAAAAAAATATTGCGTGTGCCTTTAGGGTCATGACTTTTAAGGGACAAAAGTGACATTTGGAGCTTCAGAACCGAATATAATTTTTTAATTTCGGCTGTATTTTTCAATTTAATACAATTGTATACATTTTGGCTTCGAATTTAATATATAACATGACTATGTTGTTTTGAATTGCAAAGTTTAAAATATACCCATGTATTAGGGTTATGACCTTAAAGACACCGAGAATGGCCTTAAAAGACTATTTCGTGCAAATTTCCTTTAATTTGATATATTACACGACCATATTAACTTGAAATACAAACGTTTTTTGAAAAAACGTGTGTTTTTAGGGTCATGGCCTTTAAAGACCCCGGAAATTATCTTTAGAGCTTCAGAAAAAAATGACATCCTATTTTGTTTTGTTCATTATTAATTTTTCAGATTGAACAGAGGTGTCACGAATTAACATACAATTCCCACGGAACCACATTTAATATTATGACCCTACTCTAACAGTAATTTTTCAGGTCTAGCACGCAAACAGTCATCGTGTCAACACTCAGCAAACAAAACCTCGTAGGCCCCCCATACTATTTTGTGCTTTTTCAATTGCTTAATAAATATGTTAATACTTAAAGAGACACAATCACGCTGAAATCATCCAAAAAAATTGCATTTTTATTTTAGCTTTTTAATATGGCTATAAGTTGCGTACGTCTTTTAAATTTTGGGTTAATGTGGTAATTACGTACCCGGTATGACTGGGCCGCCTAACTCATTTACTGCGCGAGGCCCAGTCACACTGACCGCCATTTTGTTTCCACAGCCAGCTGTGTAAAATGACACTCGCTCTGCCTACCAAAAAACCCGAATGCCATGAAATTGAGAAGAATATTTCAAGTGCCTACGAAAACTAGGCCATTTTCAGCAGGCGCCCAGTCACACTGACCGCCATTTTGTTTCCACAGCCAGCTGTGTAAAAATGACACTCCCTCTGCCTACCAAAAAACACATATGCCATGAAATTGAGAAGATTATTTCAAGTGCCTACGAAAACTAGGCCATCTTCAGCAGGCGTAAACTTTTGATCGTATTAGAACTATTACATTTAAAAATGGAGGTCACTGTGTCAGAGCCTTGTGATGTCATCAGGGTAGCAATTACGTGGCAATTGTTCCGAAAGCCACATTTATCAGTTATTCCCGTATTTGTTATTTTGGACATGCATGTTAGAAATTAAATTTCGTCATTATTTATCTTTTAACTGGCAAATGTGAACTCAAAATTGACAAAAAAAACTTACACAATTCTAGTCTATGTACATGGAGACATATTATGGGCATATCAAGGAGCCAAAATAAAAATACAGATTTTTCTATGATTTTAGCCTGATTGTGTCGCTACACAAGAGGCTGAACATGCAATGCTGGATTAATGTTGACGCACCGATTACCAAGCTGGGCCAACAATAAGCCAACATTGATTCAACTGCTTGTGTTAGCTGGCGTTGGGCTAGCGTCGCAAACGGTGGGCCAGTATTGAACCAGCATTGTGTTACGTCCGGTGTTTACAATGTGGTGTATTAGTTTCCAGATGATTCTTACCCAGCAAACGCTAAATTTTTGTATAGCATTTATACAACATCGGCCCAACTTCTTTGACGTTGATTCAACATTGTATAAATGCTAAGCAAATGTTTTCCGTTTACTGGGAAGGGCCTAATCGTGGTTGATATTAGAGTTAGTCTAATATAAACATGCTCTGATCTGTGCAAATGGCGCGGTGCTTGTGAGTGAAGAAATTCTCAACAGGATCATCAATTTGAAATTTTACTTTTCTAAATACCGGGCTCATAAAGGCATTTCAATACAGGCCCAAGTGATATGGACTGCCACGCAGATATTATATGGTAGGCCTATGGTGACCAAATGATATATAGGCCTAGCCAGAACATAGGTCCAGAAAATATTAGCTATGGCAGTTTTAAAATCATTAGAATTCTGCCAGTCATACATAAACAATATTAAATATATCTAAGTCGGATTGAATCTAGATGGAAGCCAATTTAAAATTCAAACTGTTTTCATAACAATGATCACTAATCCACTAATAATGAAATCTAACTCACAAACTAACCATTTAAAATATTATAGATTACGTGTATTAAAGAAAGAACGATTAATTGATTTGTGGAAAGAATAATGCAGTTTTTGCGCATAGGCCGATAGGGCATACGCGTGTGAAATCGGTGTTCATACAAACTGTAGGTAGATGTAGGCCACCTACGTGTATGTACATGTATACAAATGTTCACAGCATAAGCAAATATGTGAAAACGCACAAAATAGTAGATGCGCAACTATGTACAGCTAGCTATGTACGGTTAGCATCATTTTAACACCAGAAATGCGCAGCTGAGACAAGCAAAAAAAGCAAGAAAAAAGGATGTAGAATATGAAAAAGAAAAATATTTTGAAAATATCAAATATAAAACTGTGCAGCTGACAGGTGTAGCCTACAGTATTATCCTGCCGAGTAATTTGTTTAAATTTGCCGAGTAATTTGTTTAAATTTTCAAGCACTTGAGAAGGTTGTGTCTCACTACCGTGATCCACAACCTAAAGTGCTTGAAAATTACAAGAGACAAAACATTTACAAATAGGGTATATTTTTAAATAGACAAAAACGATAATTCTCTGTGCATAATCGGGGAGATTTTTATATCTTTGAATTCTAAAAAAGCTTTTAAATCTAAATATGATAATTTATTCTATTAGGAAATACAAAATTACTGTCTATGAATGCGCTTTTTGATGCAAATAAATAGGACATCTCAAACCATACTCAGAACAATTGTTTATTGCACGACACCAATTATTTTTTTCTAACCAATTTACAGACAAAACTGGGGAGGAATAACTAATTTTAAATAAAAAGCATTAGCAGCTAATTAATAATAAACAATAAGCGCCTTTATGAAATATATTAAGCTATGGTGGTTGTAACATTTCATGGCATAGTGACTGTTACTACTAGGCCTGAATCATGTCATAAGTTTTACCACCGTGCCATATACGCTTGAAAAGTAAACTAAAAAGCCAAATAATATGATGCAATTGAAAACCAAGTAAACGGGTTAAATCACTACTTCCACTGAATATAAAATTGTTGTGTCCTAAATATTTTTTCAATAGATGTCATTTCTTAAACAGAAGTCGCCATTTAGTGTTCAAATTGGTATGTACACATACATGTGTACACGGGTTGTATGTGTTTTACATAATTGTACACAAAACAATACGGAACACAAAGAACAAGAGGTCAACCAGCCACCATAATCCCCCGCCCGCGTGATAGAAATTTTACAGGGTGCATACTTCCCTAAGTTCTGTTCTACAATAATCTAGCACAGATTACTGGGTATATTACAGATATTGAAGTCGTAAGTCTGCATTTTTTTTTAATTTGAGCAAGTTGCCATTAAGGCTTTAGGTCCTATAGTCCGACGGCCCAATAGTCCGACTAATGGGCCGTCGGACCTATGGATCGTCGGACCAATGGGTCGTCGGACCAATGGGCCGTCGGACTAATGGGCCGTCGGACGAATGGGCCGTCGGACTATAGAGCGGTCCCCGCCATTAAGAGGGTATATCCCTCACTGAAACCATATTGTTTTATAGTAATTATTGGACTGATATATATCCTGATGTAGAAATACTCCGTTTACAT
The DNA here is from genome assembly GCA_964017125.1 of Flabesymbios commensalis. Classification (NCBI taxonomy): domain Eukaryota; kingdom Metazoa; phylum Annelida; class Polychaeta; order Terebellida; family Flabelligeridae; genus Flabesymbios; species Flabesymbios commensalis. The sequence continues at coordinate 49,355,943 of OZ024902.1, read as the reverse complement.
TTATTGCATTATCAATGCCGAATGTTTTTGGCTAGCTTGATTTTATGCGTTTTTCTCTAGCAAAAAAAACTTTCCTTACCCTAAAAAAATGATCCATTTTTCGCGCGCGGCTGCTCAAAAACTATGTTCATAGGGTTTCGAAAAGGGTGCAGCCTCTTCACCGTAAACGGTGATGGTACACGGTTGAGACATTATGACTCACTTTGCTTGCCTGTGCACGTTTCAAAAACTTTGATAACAATCGGCCCATTTTGTTTTTTGTCTGCGATTTTGAATTTATGCAAATTTGGACCGAATGTCTTGTAATTAAAAAAGTTGAAATCATATTATTTTTTGTACCAGAAAAGTTAAAGAAGTGTGCAAATAAATATCATCATGATTTTCCAAATTATGCCAATTTTAAAGGTTAGAGCTATCTGGCATGGTTTGTCGGGTATCAGGCATATCAAAAGGTAATTGTGGCCGATAATCGGCCATTTTAATTTGATCAAGTTGAAATTTCTCAGAGCATATCCCTAGCTGAAACCGCACATTTTGTTTTATAGTAATGGTCTGGCTAATTGGTTTATCAAATATCAGGCATATTAAAGGCCACAAAAAGTATCTTGTAAATTTAAGGGTGGCCCCCATGATAGCGACTTAAAAGTCCTTATGAGGGTCTCCCGGCTTATACCATTTTGTTAACTACCTACTCATTTGTTGTTCTTTTTTTATTAGGCAAATAAATACTTTTCTGCTCTGTTCTAATTATGGCCGATGGTCGGTCAATTATGTAGGCTAAATATCAAAAAACCCAAAAGGCACATCTACACCATGCACAGGTTCAGCTCCGAAAACTAACTGGGGACATCCGGACGCGTGACGGATGGACAGGCATCAGAGGCGACGCCAAACCCTCCGCCTCAACTTCGTCTGGCAGGGGATAAAAAGGTATTTTTATAGGGCATGAAAATATGGTGAAATGTGCGACCGTTACGACAGATCATATATCGTGTTTTATATTACAATGACTGTCTAGAATAGCAGAATCAATGTGGGATCTAGTCTGTATATATATTTATATAGTTTGTGAAAATTTGATATTAAACATACAAATCAGTGAAAAGTTATGATCAGAAAACTTTGTGAGACACAGTGGTGGTAGCATAGTACACCAATGGTCGTAAGATTGAAAATCAATACTAGAAAGTATTTTGTGTCCACTTAGTCAAACTTTAGTCAAACATGAGACACCAATGGTCGCACACAGGACACCAATCATTCACTGCTGTCGCACATGGCATTATTGAGAGGACACAAAAAAACAGTTGGTGTCCACTGTGCGATTATTCTAAAAACGCGTTTTTAAACATTTATCCTCTATTTTTTAGTTTCTAAATTTTATTTTATGATTAATTATCATTGATTTTATCGATCGGTTAAGTAAAACACCATACATATCATTTTGTATTGAGTGGAAGGTAGTTGTCAAAAACAATTTTGCAGAAGGTCAAATGCTTTGTAGCCCAAATGTCTGCAAATTGTAAGTTGTACTTGAAATAGAAGATAGAGCCCATTCAGAAATCATAGAAAGAGTTAAGCAATCTACTATTTTCAACAATGTGGTGCATCCCAGTAAACACGAAACATTCGTATAACATTTATACAACGTCGGCCCAACGTCAACACTGTAGAAATGGTATACAAATGAAGGGCTCAATGCAATAACCTGTTAAGCGCATTACCAGGTTCTTGCTGATAACAACGGATTTGAGGTGCTGAGGTAGGGAAGATTATTGTGTAAAAAAATCTTAGCTCTACGATTGTTATAAAGAACTTTTCTCATATCAGAAGCAAGTACATGTTTATGGCTGTTAGTGAGACAAATTTCACTATAAAAAACTGTCCAGTGGGCTTATCAGTAAATATTACTGAATAACATGTAGCAAATCGTACCGGTAAGCTCAGTTAACATGTTCTTGCAAATAATAGAATCACAAATCAGGAATGGTAAGCACCCTTAACTTGATTTTACAAATATCAACAATATTAATTTTAAATGTGCAAAAGTATTCAGATAAATGGTTGTGAAGTCACTGTTTCACATATATTTAATCGATATCCATGATTTTTTGGAAAAATTCGCATAAAGCAATAAAATGGTAATGTCATTTACCATAAAATATTGTGATATTGAAATTGAAGACTATTGGCAAATACCAGTTAACAAACTTTAAAAAATGTGCACAAGGCATGCTGGGAGTCTTAGATATGATTACAAAACTTACTTTACCAATATTATTGATTAACAAGCTTCTTTTACGCAGAAGCTCTTAAAGGGAAAAAAATATTGAACTTAAACTTTGAAGTGGTTTTCTCAAAATTATAAAACGAGCACTTAACAGGTTCTTGCACGGAGCCATTCAAATGTTTTGTGTTTACTGGGCTATACCTTCTGAAGATAAACATTTTTTTTGGTAAGTGAGCCAATGTTGAACCAAGCTGTGTTGTATGGTCACTCAGAAAGAAAAAAAAAGGAAAAAGGGAAGATATAGATATGTACAGATACAAGGCCGGAGAGCTGCTATAATGCGGTGGGGAGCAAGGCTTTCAATCAATATGTTACCTGGCGATTTTATCTCTCCTGTGAGTTTTATATAGTGGTCGTAGTCTTTTCTGATATCAGAATAAAATAGATTAAATCATTCTATTGTATTTTTATATTCAGCTGTAGTTTTCGAAATATATGAGTGGATATGTATATATTTTTTTGTGTAGTAGGTAAGTGATACTAGTAATACAATGTCATATGTTATACACAGTGTTTCTTTAAACTTATTTTGGTATGAAAACAAATTGTATGAAAACAATTCCAACCATATTTAGATTTGAATGAGATGGATTAGTATTTCGTACTTATAGCACATTATTTGTATGAGTGTATTCTTACTTTATAGGCGGCCAGGCTATAGTTCCATCCTTGCCTATAGTTCTGTCAGCTAGCATGGCCGCACAAATGTTAAAAGGGGCCAGCGGGTCCGTCCATTTCGGCACCTGCGATGACCAATATTAGTTATTTCACCAGTTGAAAATATATATTGAATTTAATTGTAATAGCACAAAGGTAGGCCTAAATTAATTTTTAATATGGGTAGTTTTGCCTATGTTTATAATTCTGTAGATTAAGTGATACAAGCATTTCGTAATAGATCCAAAGGCAGATGTCAATATTCTGAAACAATTCCTCAAAAACCCGACATTGACATAAAAACAATCAACTCAAAGATATTTTGTAATCAGCAAAATCATCTAATTTTCGCTGATTCCACTGCCTATTAGTCAATGATCCCCAATGCTAGTATCTTAGGCAAATGAGACACATTATTATACTGTTACAGGTGTTTTGGAGGTAGGCCTACATGTCTCGACACAATGAAAACAATTCTTAGAAATGTGGGATTTTTTAACACTTGTTGATTTAAAAAACAATCAACAAATCTTTCATTGATACTTTTTTATATGCCACTGTTTCATAATTCCAGTGGTGTAGGCCTATTGCAGTGTCGTAACATGAACTTTAAGTGGTCTCTAAATGTATCATCAGGATCAGTTTTGCATATTTCTTCCAGCCATGTACTAATAATCACAAGGTCACATGCTCAAGCCAAGGTTTTTTGGTTATTATGGTTGTATATTTTACAATAAAAAACTCAGCATCACTCAAATCTGTGTTTGTGTTTCTACTCATCAGGATATTGTGCTTATAAAACGACACATTCTTACATGTTTTACTAAATTTCATATTATTAATCATGGCATATAAACCAATTATATTACCAAAATTAGTATGAATGAGAAAAAACAAGCAGCGATATTTGGCAAAGATAGTATTATTATAGGCTTGTTGATTTCTTAGTAAAACATGACATTACAAACAAAGCATAAATTAGTTTTGGCTAAGTTCGGATGCAAAGAAAATACTTGCATCTATTTATGTCCAAAATCTGAAAAATGCCAGATATGATTACACTAATGATTACCGTTTTTCTTAGCTATGATTATAATATTAGTTGGATAGAGACAGTGATATGGTTAAATTCTATACATAATATGAGCTTGAATGATAAACAATGTTGTAGGCTTATTTGCAAGTACAGAATGTACAAGGCGTGTCGAGACTGTGCAAAAAAATATACGTGTCCATTAATAATTCAACCGCCGGTCCGATTATATTCAATTTTTAATTTTTTATTAGCACATGACCTAACAACTTTTAAAAATTGTAAAGATAAAACGTGACATCAATCCGCAAGATTTGAACACAGTTAACCTTGATTTTGTCAAATCTGAATCATTTTCACTCACCTGAAGTTGTGTGTCAAGTCAGCGAGACACAACGTCAAAGTGGGTGAAAAATACAATTATATAATTTGGCGGTTAAAATAATTTGCATCGATAAGTATTGATCGCAAATGGAGCACTCCATACCATTTTATTATATCCTAATCAATGTTAAAACTACCAGATTGATTACATTTAAAATTAAAGAAACATTTAAATAGCCTGTTCACAAAGTATGATAAAGTTTAAGGTAAAATTGTAAAACTAGAAGTTGGCAATCGGTTTCATCTTGATCCTGTTCAAGGGTTTTTACTATCAATATCAAACTTGGGAAAATAACCAGTAAAATTCACAAGACCGTGGATGACAAGTACAATTAAACACAAAAAAACAGGTAGAGGGTATATTTTTTGTGAGCCACGTTGAAAATAATAAACAAAGAATGGCTAAAAATAATAACTGTCAATCTCAAACCGATTTTCACACTCACAACGAATACAATTATTTTGGAAAAAAAGGAGGCCAAGTAAATATTTGAAAAATAATGTAGTGCTTTATGCTTTACAAAACTACTCAATCAGTCAAAACAATTATTAGCGGATATAGGCCCAAGGGTAATTTTTTTAGCAGGCATATCAAGTTCAATTATAAAAAAATATCTCCTAAATTATTCATTTTGATAACTATTATAGACAGGTAATGTTCAATTATTTTTTAAACATTGAAAAAAACAGAAATAAATGTTCATTATTATTTTGACATTCAGAGGTTAGAGCTGTGAATACCAAAACCAAAAAAAAAATACAGTACTCAAGCAGGCGAAAACAGGCTGTGTTGAATTGTTTGGATACATGTATAAATAATATCTTTGAATTAAGAGGAAACACAAATAGCTTAATTATTTTTATTATAAAAATAAATTCCATTCATACTGAGTAGGAGCATCTATTCTTGTAACACAAGTTACACAATTCTGATTAAATCACTACAGCATTTAAAACAAGTGTTCCCACATTATCATTTTTTTTAATCATTTGTAAAAAGAACTTGACTGACACAAAAAAAAGTATTTCTGCAAAAACAAAATTAATTATATTATTTAGAAATTTGAAGGTAAATTGAAAATAAAGAGGTGAAAAGTTTTTCTAATATTAGATATTGGCACCACATAAATACAATTAAATAACTGTATTCTGTACAAGTACCACAATTGGTGATATTACATCTCTTAGCCGGTTGATTTAGAATTCATGTACAAAAAAATGATCAATTATTAGAAAAAAATATTCATAAACCACAAGCTCTCAATTATTTTTAAATGATCAAATAAAAACAATGCTTTCACCAAAATATAAGCTTCTACACTGTATTATTGAAGCAGTTAACAGGTTAAGTGCAATAGCTTACAGCTATACCTTATGATAAACTTCAAATTTAAAATTAATGTCTCCCTCTTTCTTCTCCTCGTGATCAACATGTGGCAATCTGCAAACAATTATTGTAAAGTGATATTAGTACTCATTCATGCATATAAATGAATTAAAGGGGTTATTTCTGTAGCAATAAAAATAGGTTAATTCAAAAGAATCATTTGAAATAAATTTACAAACAAATCTCCTAGATGAAATGCAGAATGACGTCGACATTTGTGAATACGTTACCCTAAAAGTTCTAAACAGGGCTTTAATAAAATATAAAATTCATATCTCAAAGTGAGTGGGTGCTGGGAGGTTTCAAATACTATTTTTGTTCTAATCAAGATGCAGCAAGTTAGTTTATGAGCGACACGAATCTGTTAGGATCGCTTAGCCTTTACACCACTAACTACGACTATAGTCGTTTGTAATCTGTTTATTAACCCTTTAAGCCCTCACGATGCACTAAAGCATCATTTTGCATCTCTGTAAAAAATGACCTAATTCCCTTCATCTAGAGCTTTTAGAACGACATTTTTCATCAAGTGTTTCAATAATAAAGATATATTTTCTTCATTAGCCTTTCACTTCAAGTCATTTTCATCCGACACAAGTCAAGAATTGCGACATAATCCAATGGCTGAGGGAGGTCCTGTGTGCATTTTTAGGTCCCCTAAGTTTCTATTAAAATTTGATTAGGGGATCACCCCAGGAGTCAAAAAAACTTGGGTAGACATGGTGGATCATGGTAGCAACTCAGGAAAACGATTTTCAAAATGGCCGCCAGAAGATATTCTGAAAAACCTATTTGCACCAGTTGGCCAATTTTGATGATCAGAATGTCCAGTAAGGGGTTTTTCAGGGTGCTGAACCGATTGGAAAGGGTTTTGATGTGACCTGAAATAAGGATCATGCAAAATTCAAAATGGTCGCTATTTTTACTTCAGCAAATTATATTGTTATTCATATCTTGATTAATAATTGACACAGGTATCCCATGGGCCAGAATTGGTCACCATGGCCCCCCCCCCCCACCACTCTTGATTTGAAACAGGGGCGTCCTGGGAATGTTGTTAGCGATGTTACGAGAAATAACATTGGTGCGCGATATGGGTTTCAGCCATTTTTTTTAAATAGCCGCCATGAAAATCTAATTTGGGCAATATTTCTTCTTCTAATTGACACAGAATCATAATTTTGGTGTCTACACCTATATTTTCAGGGTAAAAAATCGAACGAAACCACTTATAAAAATATTGGGTCATTCCTATATGGCAAATTCGAAAAAATCCGAGATGGCGACCGGGGTAAATCATTTTATGACAAAATCCGAATGTTTATATTAAATGTTTATTGAATGTTTATATATGTTATAGTAATGAAGACAGGTATGGCTATAGGCCCTAATGTATAGCTTTGTGTCTCTTAATATTATGATCTTGTATATTATGTAGTTATCGTCCAGAAATACGTAATATTGATATCCTAAGTTGCTATTTAACCAATATATCGAGTTCTAATTGACATAAAATCACAATTCTAGTGTTTACACCTATGTCTTCTGTGGTCAAGGAATCGCGTGTAATTACTTAAAACATACTGGAACAATACCATAAGGCAAATTTGAAATATTTTATCCCATTTCTGTATGGCAAACTGGAGAATAGCTGACATGACTATATATATATTTTTTTGACAAAATCACAATGTCTATATATTAAAAACCAAATTATTTTGCTGACATTGTATAAAAAGTTCTAATAGTACTGAGGACATGCATGGTTATTAAAAATAGCGTTGTGTCTCTGAACTTGTACATTGCGTGCAGTTATCACCCTAAAATCCAGAAATGAGTATTAATATGCTGCATTGGAAATTTAGCTGGGCCAACATCTCGAATTGCAATTGAAATATAATCACAATCCTGGTGTCTACACCTATGTTTTCTGGGTTAACGATTCAAATGAAAAAAAACATACTGTAACATTATTATGGCGGATTTGAATAAAATTCAAGATGGCCACCGACGAAATGTTTTTTGTTATTGTATTGAAGACATCCACATGGTTAGAAAACTCTCCTTCGTGTATTTGAACATGTATAATGTTACTCCCTTACCAACCTGTCATAAAATTTAAGTCGTGATACCCAATGTTCACAATCTAATTTGTGAAAGTTATATGATTGAGTTATGATTGACATATAGAATCATATTTGAGCTGGCTACCGTTACACCTTTGTATCCGGGTCACTGGGAAAATGAAACCACTTATTTACATAATGGGATTATGGGATTATTATCAACTACAGCAAATGTGGAGCAAACTCTGTGATGAACTAGATGTTCTAGATGACCATACACAAATGGCTAACCGTGCTGGAGAAGGAACGCGAAGAACAACACAAATCAATATGAAAAACCGTATTTATTCTAATAAACGCCTGTGGGGTGTCAATTAGAAAAACTCCTGAGATTACATGGGGATGGGCTCTCATTAGAGTAGTTTTTTTATATAGTCATATACATCTAGTGTACATGATCGCAGGTTTTATTTAAAAAAACAACAGGGATATATGAACACCTCGACATAACCATCTGCTAGTTAGCACATTACATGATTTTGTAGCAGGGCACATGCGCATAGTGCAACAGTGAACTCAATTCCGCATCTGTGATACACTTCTCTCTAATAATTCTGATGGGTGAAACATCCTATTTTTCCGCCCGTATTTGATTCTCAGCTTTCACAGATTATTGAAAGTAGGCCTGCCTGTGTTGTTACAGTGTTTAAACACTTGCGATTTATAAGTGTTCGTGACTGAGTATTGTGCTGTGAATTCCTTCGCCAGCTCACTCGTACTGATAAATTTACTTTCTGTTGGCTGTTCGTGTGTGCTGAATATTATTTTTGTTTTTATATGGTGTACATTCAACAGACAAATGAATGATTTATAAGTAACTACATGTACTATGAATTATCATATATCCATATTTCTTCTCCATGGTACATGTATATTGACAATAAATGATAACCTGTGGTACTGAGCTTTTTTGTTATAGAGTAAGTAGCTGCAAAATATCTCGTTTCATGTGTAGTAACACATAAAATAAATCTTGTGAATATACACATATTCTATATAGCCGAAAGCGGCTGATCAGCTACATATCTTATGTAGTTGATGGTAGCAATGTTGAACGAAGAACGGGATTGCCAGGGGGAGGGGTGAATTAGTATGAGTGCACCGAAAAAAGACTTTACAGCACAATACTCCACTGCACTCGCAGATTCCCATATGTTCCCATATGTTAAATTAGACGTCCCTTCACCAACAGACTGCATATATAGAGCTTCTTTGGTTCACAGAAAGCTATGTTCCCCCCCCCCCCCCCACATGCTGTTACATAGGATAACAAGAGACATGAATCAGTTTGATTAACATGCCTCTATATTTGTAGCATCAATGATTCATTTGTGCTTTTTTTTCACACAAATGGAATTACAATATGAACATATTTTTACGATTTCAAATGTTAGCTATATATGACAGTTTAAAGACACAAATTGATGTTTTTCTAACAATGCATGTCTCCATTACCACAACAAATTTTATATATCTATATTTCCATGAGAATGTTAATTTAAAAAAAAACACAGACATTCTGATTTGAAAATCAATGGTTGGAATCCATCGTGGATTCTTTCAAATGTACCTTATGGTACTGCTCTAGTATGTTTTAAGTGGTTACAGTCGATGTGTTGACGCAAAAACATGAAACCCATGAACACCAGAATTGAGATTCTAGTCAATTAGAACTCGAGATGATGGCCCAGCTAAAGGCCATAGGCTATCAATATGTATTTCTGAACAATAACTGCTTAAAATAGAAGATCACAAACACAAATCTATCTTTTATAGCCATCCCTGTCCTCATTACTAAAACATTTTTATTATTTTTATGGAAAGTTAGCACATAGAATCTGGTCTTCAATATAGACATTGTTAATTTGTCATAAAATTATTTTTGCTGGCAGCCATCTTGTATTTTTCCGAATTCGCAATATAGGAATCACCCAATCTCTTTATAAGTGGTTTCATTCGATTTTTCGACCCTGAAAACATAGGTGTAAACACCAAAAATATGATTCTATGTAAATTAGAATTGGATATATTGTCCAAATTAGATTTTCGTTGCGGCAATTTTGAAAAATGGCATAAAGCCATATCGCGCCCCATTTTTTCTTTGGTAACATCGTTAATATCATTCACATGAGTCCCCTGGTCAAAATGGTGGTGGGGGAGGGGGGGTACGCGAGGACCAATTCTGGCCTATGGACTACCTGTGCCAATTATAAATCTAGATGTAAAAAAAAAAAAATTGATGAAGCAGAATGGCCGCCATTTTAAATTTCGCATGATCCTTATTTCAGGTCACTTCAAAACCCCTTCCAATAGATTCAGCACCCTAAAAAACCTCATACGAGACATTTTGATCATCCAAATTAGCCAACAAGTGCAAAAGATATTGAGATATAGGTTTTTCAGAATGGGTTCCGGCGGCCATTTTGAAAACTGTTTTCCTGAGTTGCTACCATGATCCAGCATGTCTACCCAAGTTTATTTTACTCCTGGGGTGGCCCCCTAAACAAATTTTAATAGAAACTTAGGGGACATAAAAATGCACACAGGACCCCCTCAGCAAGAGGACTAACAGCTATTAGCAACTTGTAGTGGATGAAATGACAATGGTAAATTCAGGCTTAAAAGGATTAACCGATTAAATTATTGTTATATAGAATGAAACGTGTGTTTAAACATCAAAATATGCAAATGTTTGGTCTTATATAAGGCAAGTATGAGTATTTGTAATTTGAAGCCACCTTCACAAATTAAATACAATGACATTCCGTCAAATCGCATGTTAGTAGTAAAAAAAAATGATTTACCTGATCTGTTTGAACGCATCCATATTTATATCTGGCATGAAAGTATCACATTCAAAATCATGCAGAATTCTGGTCATATAAACTCGTTCACAGAGGGGAGAATCTAATGCCATCTGCAATTAATAGAAAAGAGAATTATAGGAAGGCAGGCGGGCAGGTAGGCAGGCAGGCAGGTAGGTAGGTAGGTGAGTACATGAAGGTAGGTAGATACACATAAAAGGGTGGGTAGGCATTTTGTTATTGAACTATGTGATAATACAAGTACACCGAAAGATAATGATCCAACAACAAGATACAAAAATTGTCCTTCTGTTTCAGCAGACCACCATAATCCCCGACCCCGCCCCGCACGCATGATAGAAATTTTTCAGGGTGCATCCTTCTGTGAACTCTCACATCTTGTTTTACAGTAAATGGTCTACCTGGCTGTGTAGATTCCAGATATTAAAGTCAATGATGGTTGCAAGCCAATATGAATTTGATCAAGTTGACATTTTTCAGGGCATATCCCTACCTGAAATCGCACATTTTGTTTCATAGCACTGGTCTACTATAGTATATGGCACAGTTCATCAGATATCAGCAATATTGAACAAAATTAAACTATTTGGCCGAGAGGCAATAGATGGAGGTTTAAAAGTAGATCAAAGGTCATAACCCCGAGAAGTCACATCTACACCCCTTAAGGGATGTGTATGTGCAATATGGAGAAAATCCTCCATGGGTTTCATAGATCTGCTCTGGAAACGAAAATGTGAACAGACGGCCGGACGTCCAAGGCGACGCCATAACCCCTTGCTCCTAGTTAAAACTGAAAAGTTGTTGATCTAATATTCATTGCTACAGATAAGCTGCCTATTTGTGCATTTACTCAATACTGAAAATGCCATGGAATTTAAAGCACTGTGTGACAATACTAAATTAAAATATTGGATCACTAGCCGTGAAGGCCTTCTACAAGGCAAGTATGATGTGTATTGTGTGTAGGACAGTGAAAAAGAAGCAGTTACATTAACTGTAACAGGAGTCAATCTCTACTATCAAATTTTCTGCTCATGTATATCATGTATATTAAGCACTAAAAAAAATGAAATAATTATGTTCTAGGAATGAGCGATGATACTCAATTGACATTAACCCTTACCCTTACACTGATGCAAAAAAATTGCAGCATGTGTGGTTTCCCACTAAGTGATATCTGGCACGTTTTTATTTAAAAAAAACACCTGATGAACAGCTGATAATAAAAGCCATTATATTTTAAAATCAGTCAGTTAACTATCTTTTAAGCGCAAATAAAAATAAAGAATTTTAAGAATTTACTTACTCGGCGCGCTGTGCTTGGTTTATTTTGGGCGACTATAGTGCCCATAGCAGTGTAAGGGTTAAAAGATCATCTGTAGCACTGATTATTTCAAATAAAACGGGTGTGAATAAAAAAACAAGAGTCAATTTTTTTTAATTTTTGGCTGAAGATTATTTTTTTCATGGCCTCATGAATCACAAATCACAGAAATGTTTGCTATTATTTCGTTAACATAGAATTTTCCTTGTGTCATTTGTGGGATAAGAATTGTGGTTTGAAAAAAAACTATAAACCTGTTTAAACTGATTATTCAGAAATAATAAGCTTACAAACTTATGGTTCATAAAGGTTATGTGAAAATGATGCTCTGAGCATTTTTATACCTTATATATGGAGCCACCACCTATGACAAAACACGTTTCCAGAACATCTGCAAATTTTGGGGTGTGAAGCAATTCAACTGCTTCATCAAGACTCCGAGTAATATGAGCATTTTCTGGTGCTTCTCTACAAATAAATACTGCTTTTTAGAAGGATAAATCAAATTGATCAGTACAAAATCACAAAGCCAACCTTCTCGTGCAATCATTTTAAAGTAATGGGGTACATTGTTAATGATAAGTGCAAAATAAATATATTCAAGTTTAAAAGCAAATTCAGAAAGTTTTACTCAGAAAACTATTTGTGGTACTTTTATCTTCCAGACAGTGAAATAGAACACTAAAGAAGGTATATGAAAATAAATAAACAAAGCTGCTAGTGACGTTCATACACAATAGACCCCCCCCCCCCCAATCCAATGCGGTTATTTGACCGTGATTGTGGTCTGACAGCATTACGGTTCCAGCATAAACTGTCACATGGCCATTTTGGTATTAGAATTCAGCATTTAACTTGTTTTCTGATACTCGTTTGTGTATGTATTTACTGCATTTATTTACTGTTATTATTTATGCAAGAGATTATGTGAATAAATGTCACAATTATATGACTTGCTGTTGCTTCAAAGAACTGCTGATAAAGGTTTGCTGCTGATAAACAGAGTTGACTCCACATGACAGCATTGTACTTCACCCTTATTCTATTAATGTTAAACATATAACAGCATGATGCTGAAAACTCTTCGCAGGCAGAAACCATTGTTATAACACACTTTTTTTATTTGAGATGCTGAAATAGTGCTACAAAGCTTAATGTACTTCTTTAACTGGATCATAAGCACACACATTTTATCTTATCTTGATCTTTATCACCGTCTGAGAAATGTTTTGACCATACTAGAGCTATTTGCATTAATATCGCTTATAGTTAGATATAATCACAGTGAGGGGATCGACTTTAGACGTCAGAATCTGATGTCTACAGAAATCACATCGTCGCCTCGGAGCTAAAGGATCCTATCTGCCACTCTGACGAGTGTCAGATAGGATCCTTTAGCTCCGAGGCGACGACATTCTGATCCCCGCACTGTAGGGGTTAAACAATATGTACATAGCTATCCCCAGCCTGTTCCCACACATTGCAGTTGAATTTAGAGCTCTAATTAAATGTGTAAAAAAACAATTTCAATGGTTGGATAACCTCCTGGCAGTTATTGCTTTTCTGACACAAATACTGGTTGCCTTATCCAACCACTGGACATACACATATGGGCAGGTGAAATTATAGGTGGCATGATTATTTCAGTGAAGAGAAACAAATAACTTACTGCATTGAGTTTGTTATGATCACATTGACTCTTCCAGGTAATGGTCGAAATTTGGAAGGAATTGATTCCCACGTTTTCCTACCCATTATCACAGCATTCTTTTTACCTGTCAAATAGAAAAAAGTGGAATCACTGAAATTATAAATATCTTGTTTATCATGTTTATTGTCCAAATTTCTGGTCCTTCTGGATTAAGTGTATTTCAGATGTTTTCAACAACTATATACTGACCTTCATGTGTTGTCTCCGAGGTAATTTTCTTGAAGAAAGCCATATCATCCCTGAAATTATAATCAATATCAGTTATCGAAATAATTCAAGTGGTGAACAGACACACGGACAGACGCGCCGCATGACAACAGCAGGCATACACCAAAATTTTGGCTAAGGCCTAAAAAGTTAGCATTAAAATAGTGTTCTACAACTACATGTAAATTCATCTGGAATCATACAGTAATCATTTAGAACTTTATTTTTATATTTAATATTTTCACTTAAAGGCTTGTGATATTATTCTGCGCGGACGATGTATTGATGGTCGTGCTGGTCTGACAGACGTGGCAGACACCAAACTATTGTGATAACCCCCCAACTATACAGAGAGCTGTCGCCGCTACTTACCGCTACAAAACAAATACAGACTTCAATGATGCATATCAATGGTGTATGGTTATACATATATAACAAATTGGGTTAAATATATTCATCCCACAAAACTGGAGTAACTATGAGTGGACCTTTAAATTTTCAGCCACTTGAAGTTTCGTCTACGCGACCCACAACTTAACCCTTTAACCACCAAGTTATTCAATTGAAATTTTCACCCACTTGACGCGATCCACAACTTCAAGTGAGTGAAAAATTTTCAGATTTGACAAAATGGAGGTTTATTATTTTCAAATCTTGCTGATTGATATTTAACATGTTTAGACATGTTAAAAGGTGGTACTGCGTGTGCTAATAAAAAAATAAAAAAAACAAGTATAATCGGGAGCGGCGGTTGAAAGGTTAAAGCGGCTGAAAATTACTCATGTTTAATGTGCGCATCAAAATGAGCAAATCTTGATGTTTCCAATAACAGTGACTTGGATAACTAATAAAACAACAATATTGTTATCAGCAAGACAAGGGTTAATACTGGAGTATACAATTCGTTGCCTCGGAGCTAAATGATCCTATCTGACAATCGTTAGAGTGGCAGATAGGATCTTTTAGCTCCGAGGCGACGAATTGCAGGGGTTTCAGAGGTTTATTCAGAACAAGTATAACAGTGCCATACAAACCTTAGCTGCCATGGTAGTTGCCCATTCACTCCAATACCACTGTTCTTACAAGCTGCAACCACTAAATGGAGAGGTTTCTTGGCACCAGAAGCCATGGTGCATCAAGCTTGTCCTACAATATAATAATAATGATATCATTAATCCTTGCATGATACTGAAATAATTTGACATTATAATATACTGTTTTTCAATTTAAAAATGCCATAAATGGCTTAGTTAGCTCTTTTCGTTGTATTTAAATACCTAGGTGTACAACCATTAGAAACAAGGCTCGACATTAGCATGATTAGCCCGCTTCTGTTTTCAGCAAAGTCGGGCCAGTATTTACTTAGTAATTGTGACTGACCCGTTGGGCCAATGATTTATTATGAAGTTGGTTTTATCACTTCAGGGTCTAACACACATTTATCCTACATTGGATTAATTCCTGCTTTTGTTATTTTCAGCTTATAGCTTCAATAAATAGGTTTACTATTTCATTTGAATTCATGCTACTATAGGCCTATAAATAATAATCTACTGCATGTAGGCCTAACTTACTTTTCATCGCGATGTGTTCATGTTGACCTTTGTAGAATAATTATTATTCAAATTATATTTTGTCTCAAATTAATATAAAACAAATCTGTTTTATGACAATAGCAACACCACCATTGGTTATAAAACTAAATGTGAAAGAGCTGCCGATTTTTGCTTGGTAGCTAGTTTGTTCTGACTAGGCTTCGAATTTTGATTGTAGTAAAAACGATTTGCTAATTTCACAATATATTGTGACAATAATTATATTTAAATATCTATTTAAAGAAAGTCACGATCTTGGCTCCACACATTTTGCAGTAGGTGGCTCTTATATCGTGGCCCTGTGATCAGGTGACAGAAAATATCAGGTAGGCCAAGCCTATTAATCACATTTGCTTATTGTTGCTACTTTTGTCAGATTGAGATGTCAATGGATTTCGTCTATCAATATTGAAACAACATGATTTCACGCCTCATGTTTGCTGAGGTGTTGTAGATATGTCATAGACGGAGGTCCAGCATTGAGCCAGCAACGGAACATCTGTGTTTCTGGGCAGAGTGAGGTGCGGGTTCATACCTAGAACACTGTATAAGAGATGTGTATTAATAAGCTGTTTTGTAACCCATGAGTTATATTGTAGACTCTTCATTACATTTTTTTCCCTTCGAAACGAAACTATTGTAACTTATAATAATGCTTAAGTCTGAAGATATGAAATATCCACTAAATAGAACGACATCTCAATCTGAGAAAAGTAGCAATAATAAGCAAATGTGATTAATAGGCTTGGACTACCTGATATTTTCTGTCACCTGATCACATGATCTTGTTTTGTGCCGTGAGTGTACAAGACGGAGTCGAGGAAGTCAATACAGATGATTTTGAGATGAATATGGTGTTGCTCAAAACCTGAATTTGTAGTAGAATTACGGATATACCTGAAGGGAAGCAGATCCAGATTAGAAAGAATAATAACTACGGATGAGGTAGGTGTAATTTTCAGGATGAAAAAATGTTTGTTGAATGACTGGGAGGCCATGAAAGGTGATGCTTACATGCATTTTGCCGTGATACAGTTGATCCCCTTGTTTAATAAATTAGAGTAACAGGTTATATGCCCTATCAGGCAACAGTATCATGCCTGAGAGCGAGTAGGTGGATTCAAACAGTCATTATGATGTTTGTTTACGTGTTTCCTCAGGATTTGTGATACACTGCAATAAAAGACATATTTTTCTCTGTTTGTTTGTTCTGAATGGAACTTTTATCACATTTTCCGGGGGTTCCCATCATTAGATTTTTCGCAATTACAAAAAATGGTGCCAGCTCTTGCCTTTAATTCCGTAATTGTTGTAAACAGTGCTTGAAGAGGTAAATGTAAGTTCAACAAACATGTTGTGTCCCCTTCTGATAATTTTTTTACGCAGGTGCAATTTTTTTATTTTTCTGAAAAAAATGCAAAAAATGAAAATCGACTATGTTCAATGCTAGAGAAAGTTCTGCATGTTCTGGAGGACATCATTAAGACCGTATGGACAGAACAATGTGGGAATCTTGATTCCTGCCCTGCACTTGCTCATGGGGCGCACCAAAGGTAAAAATGGACGTTTCATGGCTATAATGATGAGAATCCATCAAAATTTTTCTTCTTCAAGGACCCCCTCTGGGCCGGAGGCTATGCCCAAAACAAGCACGAAAATTCAAGAAAGGCTGGTTCGAGGCTGGGCCAGTAATGCAGATGTTGGGCCAACTTTAAACTAACCCTATGTGAACGTCATGTAGTATCCCAGCAAACACGAGACGTTCACCCAAAGTTGTTTTAATGTTGGCACATCGTCTGCGACACTGTCCCTATATTGAATCAGTCTGGGGTGAGCGTCTCGTATTTGACGGGAGGCCAGTAGACTAGTGGCTCTTGAAAAAAGATTGCTAACATTGCTAGTTCAATGTTGTTCTAACGTCTGCAATCCGGGCAAAACATTAATCCAGCACTGTAGACTATAACGTTTTGTGTTGTGTGCACTAGCCTGAAGAGGCGGGAATTACCGCATGTGCTATTTATAGATGCTGACACCAGTCTTGGGATGGCGTGTTTGTTATTGGCGGCACAGACAAGCCTTAAAAATATGTTTGTTTCAGATTTCAGTGCGGTTCAATTTAATATTAACCTAGTATGGAGGGATGGAATGTATTTTATAGTAAACTTTTACATTGTGAAATTGCTCACAACCCCCAGAACGCTTGAAAATGATAGGAAAAAATTGTAAATTGAGCAACTATAATTACTTTGAACAGCTTGTCATGGCTTAGGGGAACTAAATAAAAAACATCAATCAGAAAATCCACCCAACGCTGTCTTGATACAGGGCCACCATACTTGCAGCTGACCCAAGATCTGAATGACGTTGAGGTGACGAGCTCTGTCTACAGAGACACTGATTTGTAAACCATGTCACGCCGCTATTACCTACACATGAAAGCTATTATCCATTGATAACAATAACACTACATTTTGCGATAAGCCGAGCCTGTCAACAAACAGTTATAGGTTACAGATTAATGCACGGTAACCTAGAAAAACGTAGTCCGTAATTTTAACCCACCAAGCGTATAAACTACAGAGAAAACTTAGTAGTGCACAGGTCTGCCTACAATCTGTTTCACCCGATCCTGGAAGTAGCCTTTTTTCCTATTTGCTCGGTCCCTGTTTAAAATTTGTGTTCAAAATTGTTATCGGATCATTCTTTTCATCTTCCCCCAACTTCCCTGAAAATTTGAAGGAATTTTGTTGTGTATTATGGAAGTTAGACTATTTGGCATGTGATAAATTTTCAAAATTACAGCTCTCTATTTCACCATTACCGTAAAACAAGAATTTTATTCCATGCCAAATGGTCTAACTTACAAAATACACAACAAAATTCCACAAAATTTTCAGTGATGCTGGGGGAAGATGAAAAAAATTTCACACAAAAATTTTAAATAGCGCCGAGTAAATTAAAAAAAGGCTACTCCCAGGATCTGGGAAAACAAAATGTACATTCTGACCTCAGAGATTATATATCTCTGATACCACACGCTGATTTTGCCATACGCACGCATGGCAATTAACCTGATGTATCAGCCATTAACACATGAGAATCAGGTTTTGAATAACCATTCCTATAACCACGAAACTATTTAGATGTTCACCTGGACTGATTATTGATCATTTTTTCACTATTTCGTTTAATCTAATAGTTTGCTGCAGGTAATAGATATTTACTCTGTTCAGTTATTGATAAATTGAGCAATCATAATTCGCATGTCATTCAGTAATTTTTACTTGCCAGTGTTTTAAACCCGATTAAAAATTATGTCAGAAAACAATAACATAAACCTTCTCACAGCAGCGCGTAGGTAGGGAAAGTAATCCCTTGATGTTTTTCTATTTCTCTCTGAATAGAAAACTTATACGTGGCGAAGTAGTGGTCTTTTATATTTGCCATATACATTGATTGATTGATTGATTTAAACTCAATCAGCTTTTCAGCTTATTGACGGGCATCACTGTGTTATTACAGGAGCTCAACTCTCTCACTAAAAAGAGGAGCACACCCTCACATTATAGTTCCCATTTATAAAATCTTGTCATTCTCCAAATTTCTTTTTTCCCAATTTTTTAAATACATCATACTTTTCCAATATTTTTCCCAATATACCCTTGGCCTTGTGATAATACAAGATCTCCCGCCATCCTCTTTACTACCCCTTCCTATTGCCACAGGTTTCATTTTCAAAGTTTCCCCTATTTCTTTATTAGGCCCTATAATCATCTAGGACACACAAGCGTGTTTATTATTATAACAAAAGGTATAACAACAAAACTGCTCGAAATGAGCAGTTTCTGTTAAAACATGGCGCCCCTGTACAGAGATGCAGCGGGTGTTTACCTGAGCGATATCTATGTGTAGAGAATGCAGAATGTACAGTGAGACTGAGTTTTGAAATTTGAGAGCCAATTCGTTTTGTTTATGTGGGCGATAATAAAGTAAACTGGTTATTTAGATCATGAATTCCACTTTGGTTAAGGTTTGAAAGCTTAAACTATATTCAAACATATGCACACAATACATTTTTGCATATTCTAGGCAATAGTTTTATAAACATAGTTTCTAAATAGCTGATATTAAGTCTTGAAATAAATAAATTTACTTCGAACAAAGCAACAAACACGCCTGATTGTTGGGAGTGAACAGATTTACAGTTATTCACGGTTTATTCACTAGGTGGTGCAGTACTTATTGTCAGGGAAGAGCGGGGGCACACAAAAAGTTTCAATATGAATCCTCACGCTATTATCAGGCCTCATGATCCTACATAATTCCAGTGTACCATCACCGTATAAAGCAGCTAAGCAAACTTAAAAAAAAACTTTAATAACCATACAGTGTTCAATTGCAGATACCGGTACTATGAATAACGTATTGTCTATTGTAGGCCCTATATATTGTCTATACCGTAAACTGGAGTGACTTTGGCCCTAGGCGTGACTTTGGCCCAAATGAAAAAAAAGTTATTTTATGAACTCACAATATCACTATGTATGACAGTTGTATTGTTTTGTTACTGTTGGTATATACATTAATTGTCTGTGCACCATGGCCTTTTCTTCCTGGCTACTTGTAGCGTACAAAGGTAGGCATCGCTCCCACACAGCACAGTAGTCCGATTCCCTGGCGTACTTTATTGATAAATTGTAGAAGCCTAAAGGGGAAAGTAGCAAATTTTTCAGCATCTCTAAATTATTACCAACCTGATTGCATCCTCGGCACTGAATCTTGGCTTGACAAGGATACCACTACCAGCGAAATTTTCCCCCTGAATACAATTTTTTACGTAGAGATCGAAATTCAAAAGCCCGTGGAGGAGGAGTCTTTATTGCTGTCAAAAAACATTATGACATGACCCTCCTCCCTGATTTACAAACCTAACTGCGAAATTTTATGGGCTAAAGTTCAGATATCGGCATCAAAATCATTAACCCTCGGTTGTTTTTATGGACCTCCTGACTCCAAAATTAGTACTTCAGAAGACCTTGTGAAATCTTTAGACCTGATGCCAAAAAAATCAAATCGGACCATTGTTCTGGGAGGTGATTTCAACCTACCTGGAATTGACTGGGACAATGGGGTGGTAAAGCCTAAAGTGGCAAACAAATCCCAATGCGAGCTGCTTTTGTCAAGCCTAGATACACATGCCTTGGCCCAAATTCACAAAGAACCTACTAGAGAAGAAAATATTTTGGACCTCCTGATCACAAATAAACCTGGTTTAATTAAATCTTCTCATAGTGTACCTGGAATCTCGGATCACTGTGCTGTGGTGACCGAACTTGATATTGACCCACCCTACCGCCGTACAAAACCCCGCCCAGTGCGTCAGTTCAAAAATGCTAATTGGGAAGCTATCAGGCAACAAATTAGGAGCGGCTGGACCTCCTTTTAAAAAAATAGTCCTAGCCGTTCTGTCAATGAAAATAGGTTGAAACTAAAATCCATCCTAAATCAATGCCTGGACAAATTTAAACCAACCAAAATGACTTCCCCTCGGGAAAATCTACCTTGGCTATCCAAATCACTTCTCGCATCTATTCAGAAAAAAACATCTCTATATAATAAAGCCAAGCGTACGAATAAAGCTGACCTTTGGCCAAAGTACAAATTATGTAAACAGCAGACCCAGCGTGCCATCAGGTCTGCCAGGTGGTCTTTTTTGAAAAACAAACTTTCTGAATCTTTAGAACAAAAAAATTCAAAACCACTCTGGCGTTATATCAAATCAAAACGTCAGGATGGAAATGGTGTCTCTCCTTCGAAGGAAAACGGCCAGCTGCATTCAGATAGCAGACGTAAGGCTGAAATAATAAACAACTAATTTTGCTCAGTTTTTACCTCGGAAGACACCACAAATATACCTAAACTACCCGGACCACCAAATACTGAAATGCTTAAATTTGAAATTACTGTTCAAGGTGTAACTAAATTACTCGAGGGTTTAAACGGCGGGAAGGCACCCGGACCAGACGAGCTCCCGAATCTGATTCTGAAGAATGCTGCCAACAAAATATCTCCCTTTCTAAAAATTATTTTTGATTAATCTCTACATGACTGGGTAGAGGCTAATGTTGCCCCAGTCTTCAAAAAAGGGGATCGGCACTCTCCGGCAAACTACAGGCCGATATCCCTCACATGTGTCTGTGCCAAATTACTCGAACACATCATTTGTAAATAAATTATGTCCATTTTTCGGAAAACAAAATTTTAACACCTGTACAACATGGCTTTCGCTCAAAACACTCATGCGAAAGCCAGATTTTGATTACAACTGATGAATTTATTCAAAATTTTGCAGGCAAGACACAAACAGATGTTGTTGTCTTAGATTTTAGTAAGGCCTTTGACGTTGTCCCCCACCAACGCCTCTTACACAAACTTGACCACTATGGAATTCGGGGAACAACTCTTAATTGGATTCAAAATTTCCTGACCAATAGAACCCAAAAAGTAGTAGTTGATGGCAGCTCTTCAGAATCAGCCCACGTAAATTCCGGAATGACCTCCCTTCCACGGTCTCGTCGCAGGTTCGTCTCTTTGCAGATGACTGTCTCCTGTATCGCCCGATAAAATATCGGGCAGATCAGGAGAAACTGCAGAGAGACCTATCTGCGTTACAGGACTGGGCAGATCGATGGGGGATGTGCTTCAACCCCTCGAAATGCTCGGTCCTGAGGGTGTCCAGGCCGAAATAAAAAACCCTGGAATTCCAGTACACCCTGAAAGGTGAAACATTAGAAAATGTTTTATCAACACCATATCTTGGTGTTTGCCTTAGCGAGACTTTGGAATGGGAGGCCCACATTAACAAAAGTAAAGCGAATTCCACCCTGGGCTTCTTTCGGAAGAAACTGAAGGCATGTCCCCCTAAATTAAAGGAGACTGCCTATTCCTCCCTGGTCAGATCATCCTTAGAATATTCTTCAGCAGTTTGGAACCCCTTTAGACAAAAAGACATTGATAAATTAGAAAAAATTAAAAAAGCAGCAGCAAGATTTGTCACCCAAAATTATAGACAAACAGCCAGTGTGACATCTCTCATTCAGAACTTGGGCTGGACTGACTTGAAAACAAGACGAAAAAATTCTAGGCTTTTATGTATGTTCAAAATTATAAATGAGTTAGTTGAAATTCCTATCAATGACCGTTTAATCCCAGCAGATAGAATAACACGTGGTGAGCACAACCAGGCCTATAAACACATCAGAGCTAACACCACACTGGGACAAAAATTTTTTTGGCATCGAACTATCCCTGACTGGAATTCTCTTCCGGCAGCTGCCATAGAATCGAGAACTGTGGCAGCATTCAAGAGTCAGCTGGTCAACTAGATCTGCCAGCCTCTTCCCCCTCCCCTCCAGCCTGATACTCCACAATGGAGGGCTGCTGGATTATTCACTCAAAGTCAAAGTCAAAGTCAAAGTCAAAGAAGGTGACCAAGTCAAAACACGTGTTTTATATATAGACCTGCAAAAATTACACTGGTTCATGTAGTTCTTCAAACACAATGATCTACGTATTATTCTATAAAAAATATCATGTCCTCCGCAGTCTTGTTCACAATCTTTCCAAGTCAACAACTATTTCAGTGAATTTTTTCTGAACACAAAATAATTAAAAGAATCTGCTTAGGCGAATTTTTGGGGTGACTTTGGCCAATATAAAAAAAAATGGATAGCATTAGCTTGAAATGTTTAAGAATATTTAAATTTTCTAAGATTACCGTTTTTAAATTTTAAAACCTTTAGCCTACATCACTAGCGAATCCAAGAAATTACCACCTACAAAAACAGCACTGGAACATATCACAGCAATTATTTTCTTGATCTCATTTATAAGGTTATGCAGTTGTGTGAGGCCATTAGATTAATGATGGAAGTACATGTATATCAAATGAATCCCCACACTCCAAGTGAAGCAGTTTTTGAATCAAATTTGTCCGACTGCATAAGGTATGGAAACTTTTGCTTACTCACCTTTTTCTGCCACGGTAAACATAATCTGTATCTGGGAGACGAAAAGGTAGGCCTATCTTGTAGGGGACATGATATGGCGTATTATGATTGATGATGTCCAGGGGGAGGGACGGGTGAACCACAAGCGCATTGTCATGCTTATATAACTCAGGGGGGGGGGGGGGCGGGTAGGAATCGAACCGGAGGGGGCGAACTAGGGGGCCGAAACGACTGGTTACCTTGCTTACGACCACTAGCAAGTGTGTGGCGCCATACGAAAACAATGTCATTGCCTGGCAAGCCCCGCCTATTTCATTTATGTCAAAGGAAATGTGTCAGAGCGAAAATACAATACTGTGAACAACTCTACATCCGGGGAAGTGACCTTTAAAAAATGTCTGAATTCGGGTATCACCCCATTTACATTTAAAAATAGCAACACGTCACAAACATTCGCCACTTGGGCCTATCAGAGCCTACATGAAGCTCGGCCACGCCGCGTAGTGTGGCTCTGGGAATAAGAGTAACAAGAACCATTCAGATGGACGGTTGCCATTAGGGGAGACCGGGGTTGGTTGGAACAATTTTCACAAAAAAACAACTTTCCAATCAGTATATTTTATTTAAAGAGTTTACAATGGCATGGAAAAACAGACTGTTATTTGCAACAAATATTCACACAACGTCACATGAAAAATCGATAAGCATCGCAGAAATATTAAACAATCAATGACCATACCCTCACTGTTTCAACAAACCTCACTCACGGGATTGGTTGAAACAGGGATTGGGGTAATTAGTTGGAACACATATGCAGACGATTAATGGCGGTCTGTAAGACCTGCTTGGCAATGTTAAAACAATGCTGGGATAAACTACACTGGTCATGCATGGCTACATAGCGTCCACTCCCAAATGATAAAAGTGGCTCGGGGTTGGTTGGAACACAACAGGGTTAGTTGAAACGTAGTTGGATCTTAGTGGCCAGAGTGTTGCAACCAACCCCATCAATGGTGTTTCAGCAAGCCCCGTAGCGCTATATGTCACCAATATGCTGACCACATGGCACTAACTCAACACACACCCTATCAAATGTTATCAATGTATGGCTGAATAGTAGGTCTATATGCATAGATAACACAGCCAAATTCATCAGTAAATTACTACTCGGAAGTTGATCTAAATTATTCACTGCGCTGAAAAATTTACTCACACTCATAAAAAATAAACAAACCTTGTTGATGTTTCCAATTTTGCAGATCAATTTTTTTTAACAATTTATCGGGAAAGTTTGGCGCAAAACTATTCACTAGGTGGCAACCCACAATACAGAAATACTCTTGGCACAAAGTAATTAGCCATGTTTCAGCATACCCCGTGTTCCAACTAACCCCGGTCTCCCTTATATTTTACACAAACAAGCGTGAAACTTTCAGTAAATGAAGTGTAGAAATCGAACGAGGCCTATGAAGAGTGCACACACTAGGCCTACCAAGTCTTATCAGTTGGCGTCACATAATGGTTGATGTTAGTGTGGGAGAAATGTAAAAACTCGTGTTCCCATATCCCCTGTACACATGGTAGTCATGGTAGTGTACAGCAATAATGAACTCTGAAATAAATAACATTAGAGATACATAACACAAGTTTTGATGTAACAAATATGTTTACCGAGAGGCGTGTGTCAATTTCGTTCAATTAATTTGAAAATATGCCATTATCTAATTATTGTCCCGTATAACATTTTATGTTAGTTCATCAACATGATAATTTTATGCAAGAAATACTCCATGTGTCTCACTGGTCATCTTAACTCATAGCAGTCTAAGTCCGAGCCCAGCTCGGACCTGTAATTTATGACGCTGCAGTCTAGGTCCGAGCCCAGCTCGGACCTAGCAACAATGCTTAGACATCCACTAGATGACATCACTTGCGCAACTATGAACACAACATGGGGCACCTAGACCATAAAGGGTTGATTTATCTGCGGCACAACCGTTTCTGAACTAAAAATAAAACTCCAGGTTTAAATGAATACGAGGCTTTCGGTATTTTACAGATGAAATGGGAATGTCATCTCAAAATATGAAATATGATATGCCCCTCAGGGAATTCAGAAAGATTACTATATCTCATGATAATACATTATTTACGCTATTAATTTGTGTGCATAGACCTATTGAATGCTTATTCGAACCGTCTGTAATGTATTTTGATATATTTTATATGAATTGGTATAATGTTGTACTCCTGAATCTCCGTGGATCCCAAAAATAACATTTTTAAACAAAATTTCCGAAAATTTGACTACCTAATCAGCATATTCAAAATGGCGGTCGGTTACCATGGCAACATTACATTGGCCAATTAAATGAAGTGTATTCTGGTTATATATTGTATGTCTGTTCCTGTGGTGTATGGGAAAAACATATGCCATCATTCTAAATTTATATTTGGAGTATCAGAATGTCTCAAAATTACAAAAATGGCCAGACCACACAGACGTCCAATGTCAAAACGGCCAGACTGCTATGAGTTAAAGTGATATATTACATACTTCAACACGAATTTGAAAATTCATAGTTTTTCTCCCTACCGTATTGTAGTTATTTCGTAATTCTCATAATAAACACACAACAACTGGTTTGAGAAATTGGCAATGTGTAAAAATGCGTAAAAAGCCAGACTGCTATGATCGAGGTAAATGGCAGGAAAGTAAGGTCATTACGGGAGATTTTGCCCATATATGCTCACTGAGGCAAGGAGTAATACATACATATTATATTGCTGTAGAAGGAAGCATATTATAAAATAAAATAAAATGGCTGTGATGAAATTGATATCAGTAACTATTTTTCACTTGTTGTGACATTAGATTTAAAGGTAGCACCAAAAGAGTCTACTAAAGAAAATCAAGAAGGTATCAAAACTAATAAAACTTCTTTAGTTTGAGTAGCGAACAAATTAGCAGTTAATTTGGACTATTTTGAATGATCAGACTAGCGAAACTATGCTCTATAAATTTGACAATAATATGCTTGGGGAAGATCGTGTCAAAATATTCACAGAAATATTATTAAGAGCAGCTGATAAACAAAATAAAATAATACTACATAAATCCGCCGGTAATGATGATCTTTAAGCATGACAAAAAAATAGTCCTTACGACCAGTCTGTTTAATTCCTGTTCATTCTGTAATGGACAGTTTATATTACTGTAGGGCCTATTACTTACGACAGCTCAACTCCTATGCAATAACTTGACGGTAATTTAGAAGTTTATACTTGCAAATTTTGTCATGGATTAGGCCTATCATTGTTTAAGATCAAGCATTTTTTTTTTAAATTATGAGCCTATAGATCTATCATGCAAGGTATCCGAGATAATGAATAAATATGATTCTTAGCCATCAGTGAGCCAATTTGGCTGAAGGCTATTGTCGTTCCAATGAGGTATGTCTAACGTTAGTCTGTCCACCGAGGCTCTCTTAATTAAGTTTGGAAAGCCAGGAGGTTTGGCTTGAAAGTCAGCAGGTTGAGCACGAGAACCAGCAGAAAGAGCTTCATAGCTACCAGCTTGAGCTTCAGAGCTTGAGAGCCAACAGGTTGAGCTTTAGAGAACTATCAGGTTGAACATGAGAGACAACAGGTTAAGGGCCAGAAGCTTGCGCTTGAAAGGCAGCAGGCTGAACATTAAGGCAGCGAGTTATCAGATTAAGATTGAGAGATATATTTTTCACCATTAAAAGTTTTTATTTGATAAAATTTAACAATGTGAATTCATGAATTGGCGACCTATATATGGATTGGTGATAGTATAATTTGAAATAAAATATTAACGGCTGACCTTTTGGCTCACCTGACCCGTCTCGTTCCCTACTCCATTAGACTAAAAGCATGAATATAGGCACCTATATTCATCAACATGTAAACAAACATATAATAGGGTGTAGACATGTCCTGATGGGCATGCACTTATATTAGAACACAAAATAATTATGAAAATCTCTAAAACATGTGATTAAATACACGTATCCATACACGTTTATGTTATAAATGTTTTGTTATAAATTCTTCAACAAAGAAACATAAATTATAGATTGTCAATATGCAAATAGTGACTATTATAGTCAATCTGAAGAGCTCATCACTATAGGCCTATACTAAATGTAGGTATTTATGTTATTGAATTACTGGGATATGTATATGCGACACGATGACGACAAACATTTATCTCAGAAAGCCAACAAATCTCGTCAGGACACTTGTAGACCACTATCTTTCCTGGCAGGCCCTGCTTGCCTGGTAATGTGGCAGTTATATTCAAATCCAAACCTGGTCATGATATAGGCAGCTGCCTACCATCATAATATGCTTTCTGTCAATATAAGCCCATACAAGATCGGCTTTAGGCCTACATGACAAGATATCTCACAAACAAGGAAGGAGTAACAAAAGTGATATAACGTTAGTAACATATGCAATCACTCATGGACAAATTTAGCTTGAAATAGATGCTAATAAAACAGCTTGAGTTTCTTAAATTGAATCTGTGGCGGTCATGGAGTTCAATATGCTTTATTTAGAAAACTGGGATACGGCAAAAGTCATGCATCGATTACGTGCTATTAGCAGCTGAGATAATAATAACAAAACATACCGTTATTGTTTACATCACCGGCTTGAAAATATTTCCCGATTGGTGTTGTAAGAAAAAAATAGCTTGCGCTGACAACAAAGGTCCGTATGGTAGATTGTGCTAACGTGCAGATCTAAGATCAATTGTGCTACTTGTAGCCATTTTACCTCATGTATACGCAGCAAACACAAAACATTTGTATACCATTTGTACAATGTTGGACCAAGGTCGAAGACGTTGGGCTGACGTTGTACAAATGTTATACAAATGTTTTGTTTTGTTTTAGGTATACATTTAACCAAAAAGATAAAGAATTGTTAACATCACAGGAGCTTGTCAAATTGAGTGATTCGTACCTACAGTGATTGTATGAGACCAGTCAATGTTGTTCTCTGAGGTAGTGTCCACAAGTGGACGACGTTGACACTTGACGGGCATTCGGTGATATTAAAAGGTCAAAGATTATTGATTTGCTCCACCAAGTCGGCTAAAGGAGATAAGCTGCACGTGCTTACTACATGGGCTGAATAACAAGGTTCTGTGGTAGCAAATATAGACAGCGGGTGGATATATCAATGTTAACAATCACAAAATGAGCTACTATAGAGAGCTACACACTGAAACGCACGTACAGGTGGACAAAATAATGATATATATTTGCAGGCTGAACAAATTAGCCAAGAGGTTTGTGTCATGCTGTAGCTTACATTATATTTACGTCCATACTTTCTTGGAATAATTGTCTTAATATTTACATATGTATACACCATTTCATCACATTATTATATTTGTGATACGTGTTTCTATTCCATACCATGTTTGGTCTGATCTGCAGTAATAATCTGAAAAAAATGTTAGGCTAATTAAACATAGATTGGTTTTAAAGTGCTGCTGATTAAACCATATCGATTAGTCCCTGTTTCTGGCTGGTCACGAAAGCTTATTATCACATTTTAACCATTTCTTGTTTTTAAATTTCATAAAATCGTTATTTTGTGGTCCTACATTTGAAATATTTAAAAAAAAATTAGTTACAATTTAAACAGGCATTATTATTACTACAACATGTATCATTATTAGCATTCGAATGTTAATAATGTACAAACATATAGTTTATTTTAACTTTCCTATTTGTTTACTGTGTGCAAATTAGGTTATTAAACGCCTGTTAAAAGATAGTGGTTGAAATAATTGATTATCATTATCGTCACAATAATATTATTCTAGGTGTGCTTCGTGTGTAATGCTTTCCTAGGGATATTAACGCACAATCCCATTGCTCAAATCACTAACGTTGTAACCCTTTGTGTGAAAGTAATGAGGTAGAAAATGGCCCCGCCATTGCTTATAATCCTGCACCAGCGCGATAAGAAGGAGCTGGGCCAAAAAGCATGCGCAACGCAATTCTAAATAGCTCTCAGAAATAGTGCGCTGCAGATTCTATTATATATTAGCAATGTCGTTCAAAATTATGAATCGAAAATACATTAACTTTTGCCAGATTGCTTTGTCATTCAGATGTAGCTTACGTCGTTTGTGCGCTACAACGTTAAACGTTCTCATTGTGAGATTGTAGTTGTGCTTCGTAATGAAAAAAAATTCCATTTGTGAAAATAGACATCTGATATAGAACACCTTTAATTAATAACTCTGTTAACATTATTACAACTTTACTATCGCCTCTGATATGCTTTGGCACTGGAAAATCGTCAATTTCTTGCAACACAATTAAATGCTGACTGGTCAAGGTAGTTGCCGGCTCACTTAAACCTAGTGATAAATCTGATTAGTAAATGGAACACGCCAGTCTGCACTCTCGCCATCCGTGCCCAGTGACCATAATCACTGATAATAGATGTACTGTCAGACATTGTGTCAATCGTTTTTCACCGTAGCAGATTTTTGGCCCAGTATTGCGTCAAAATTGAGCCAATTGTATGGTTACTAGCTACTGATGCTGAGGGTGGGTAATATGTTACAATGTATTATAGAGGGTACTGTGTGAATACAGGTATATCCCCTGACATCATTACAAGGCGTTGAAACAATGTTGTCTACGACTCTGTGCCAACATTAAACTAGCATTGGTTCATTATAAACACATCTCTGGACTTATTGGCTGGCTTAGTTGTACACCGAGGCTAGACTTAAGAAGTGAACCCGAGTTAAATTATAAGAACGACTCAAGCCGTTCACTACAGCGGAACCACTGCTCTTGTGAACTCTTTTGAAGTCGTAGTTCACCTCTCATGAATTTGTTATTTAAACAATTTTTTTGCATAGTAGTGTTTTAAATAATATGCCCAATACTAACAAAAATACAAAATGTTTTTATTATAAATAGCGATCTGTTCAGAAGATTTGATTACTTTAATCTTATCACTGTCCAACCCATCAGGCCTACATAATGCTCCAAAATACAGCATTTTATACAAGTACAACATAGTGGGGTTGTTATTTCGAAAACATGTGCATATATTGCGTCATCTATGTAAATAAGAACATGCTAAACTTTCATACATATAATGTTGTTCATGAATTTTGAATTAGATATTGAATCAAATGTTCTGAATAATTTTTCTTAAAACTCAGATATTATGGCCGGACCCCAACCGGGATCCAAAATCGCTCCTTATTTACGGCTCTCGGACCCCAGCTGTATCAGTGTACAGTTACAGTTTATCACTGGTAATTCCAGTACCGACAAGGCTGTGTGTGAATTGCCACCAAATTGGTTTTGGGAACATTCAGATGTTTTGTAACCCATGTAGGTACGATGTACCCCTGCTTTACCATTAGTAGAGAGATTATTATTCTCAAAAATATAACATGACCTGGGATTGTTCTTTGACCATACCAACATTGATATCCATTTGATAGCCTTAGTATGTGGTGGAAGCCTATCCAAATGATGTAAACATGGCTTGAAATTAGTCAGTTTTCACAATTTATTTTTTTCACAACTAAAAAAATGAACGATTAGCCCATAATATTCTGCATGGGTTAATAGCTTAATTCTGTACGCTTTTTCTTGATGATCGAGTAGCTAATATTAAAGTAAATTTAACCCTACATTCTGATCTGATGCCAAGTTACATAGTGAATTGGATATTAATCTTAGAAAAGCACAGCGAGAACAGACTGTGATTATTGTATACAACATTTGAAAAAATGAGAAAATTGTCTACAGATGGCTATTTCTCAGCAAACACGGGACATTCACTTAATGATGTTTCAATGTTGAGCCAGCGTGGAAGACGGCGCCCTGCATAAATATGCAGTGTAACTCCAACATGCAACTGCATAGTTTTCCAGTGTGCTGACCTTTATACTGCCTTACAAAGCCAAAGCAGGCATAGGGGGGCCACTTAACGTTTCATTGGTATTTAAGTAGACTATTCCAACTATTTTAAAACCAATGACTGTCCTATTTAGGCTATATGCAATGTAGATACATATAGCAGACACAATTAGCGTTTCTGGGATACCTTATTTTAATTATAAGCCAAATATATTTGCTCTCAAAGTGGCCCCCTTTTCCCAATAGCTTGGGCAAAGGGGGCCAGCGCATTGGGCAAAGGGGGTCACCCCACCTTGGGTACTTTTCTATTTCGATACACAAGTGTGTACATCGAAGAGAGCTTAATAAAACAGATGCGAAAAAACTTTCATTTGATGTTTATGGTGACATTCTTTGTTGGTCATGATTTTAAGTAATATATTAAATACTTTCATTCACTGAGATTAGTTTGTGAAACATGCACACATTGAATGTTAGTGGGCAAATGGGGCCATTCTGTATGGTCTTTGTATTGAAATGGCCTGGCTTGGCCTTCATTTTTCACATAAGTGGTATTGATGTAAAAAAAAACACGCAGGATAGTATGTAAGTGTTTATTCCCCATATAAAACGTTTTGGCCAGCACGGCTTTCTTTAGTAATGTGATGATTAGTCCACGTGTCCACGTGTTGATCGCCATGTGCAACGTTGCATTGTGGGAGTGTATTAATAGTAATACAGTCAGTTTGTTTGCAAATCAACGACCAGCTAAGAGCCAGGACTAAGGCCTCTGAGCTTTGATGGAATTATTTACTCATAGATGTCGCTCAAGTATATATGATTTTGCTGTGATTTGAGAACTTGATGCTTTGGTATTAAACGCATATTTAGTATTATCAGATTATTATGTCCCCCCTCTCACAGAGAGGTGGGACCTGTTGGTTTACCCTTGTCCGCTCATCTGTCTCACTCTGTGCTGTGAGTCTTCTGTGCTGTGAGTCTCCCATTCATTTCTTTCCAGCGCTTTCTATCCTACAGGCAGGCAGACATGAGACGTTGACCCAATGCTGTACGAATCTTGGCCCATGACGCTGATCCAATATTAGCCCAGTATTAGGATACAGTGTCGTGTTTATCGCCACGCTGAATGTGGGCCAGCGTCACAGACGGCGGGCCAACATTAGCCCAGCTTTGGTTCAAAGCATCCTGCCCGTACTATACCGACAGCATGCAGGCACATGCCGAATGGATACTGGCCAACACCGGCGACGCTGGCCCAACATTTAACAGACATTGGGTCGGTGTCGGCTTGTTCACAAAAACACTAGACCTTTCCAGTAATGGATTGGGGCTTTGCCTACCCACGGCACCATTGCATTCTGGGGGACCCATGTCCTGCGAATTTTGACAGTTGCCTAAGCCTTAAAGCCTCATTCAGACTTAATTAGGTTTGTGAAATCGTGACCTAACATACACTTGCATGGATGATGTTGGCTTTCAATCTATGTTCATAATAGCAACTCAAATAAAAAATAACAAGGAATATAATATTTATTTGGTTGAAGGCCGACGGGTAAACACAATGCATTGTTGTAAGTATGTTGTAACAAGCACAGAAACAAATTTATACATATGATAACATTCCTAATTATAGCACAAAATCAATAACGTGCATGACAAGTTAATGTGTAGGAACAAATACATATCATTCCACAGTTGTATCAGTCTGTAATATCGAATATAATTACGTCATCATATAGCTACATACAGCTTGTTATTTTATTTAAATAGTGACACATGCTATTGGGGGCAATAAGAAATAATTCTCATTTTATATAAAAAAGTATGCTTTAGATATTTTCGCAAAGTTAAACAGAAGCCTATTTTACACCAGATTAGTAGGCCTATTGACCACCTACGTAACTGCGTACAGTTTTTGTAGTATATGCTCGATCAATTAAACCGTCAAACACGCGACGGTCTCGTTACACGATCAAGGTGTGATCAATGCGAGTAAGATTTTACTTGATACCTCATTTTGATGACGTAGATGCCGCATCACTAATTATGTGAAACTAATTAATTTTTTTTTTCTAGCTGCTCAAAAAACATTATTTTCACCAGAATTCATCATTGCTGACCATTCGAATAAGTTGTGTTTGCGAAAGTTGACAATAAAAACCTTGTTAGCATAAGATTGTATTGTCACAGCCAACTATGCTATTCAACACATGTTAATGCTAAAATGCAGGACCTGCGTAATATCGTTATTATCGACTTATTCAATTCCCAGTTTAATATTAAAACAAATCTTACCAAGTATATAGGAACATACGGTTTAAACATTAGCTTCTCAGAATTTCCGAGAATAACCTGTAGACATTTGGTTACCATCTATTAGTGTAAGTGATGGAACTTTTAAATTTCAACTAAATAATAATAATAATTGAGTATCTGATTTGGTTATGGAACGAAACCAGTGAAAATACGACGGAACATCTATTTCTATTCGAAATACAACAAAGGCAAAAAATAAAGTACATTATTGAAGTTCAGATAATAATTTATTATATTGTCATGCCAACACAAGGAGCCACTGGGTTTGTTTTACGTCCAGTAGGTAATACTCACAAACTGACGATCAACTGTAACTTTTCGTAGAATTCTAATCCTATATAGTGTCATCCGATCTCAATACAGACAACATTTAGCGTTACAAATCACTGAGAAAATAAATATATTCTGCATACAATATGTTGTGTGTATGACGAATCTGTGTTCACTAATATTAAACAACAAACGAGTATGTACAATAAACATAATAACTTGAAGAATCTGACAACATATACATTGAATAACACATTTGATATTCCAAAACATGAGCTATGAATTGTAATAGTCACATTTAACATAAGAACTCTATTATAACCTTATAAGTAAAAATATGTATAAATCAATCTACAATGAATTTAATGATCCACAATTGATTGTAAAATATTATTTCCTACAATAAAAAGGTAGTATTTACATAAGCTATTAGAATTTTATATGAGGTGATTATTATATTATTGTGACAGTGTACGCATAGCTTCGTACGCAAATTGTATTGGATTGATACATCAAATCTTAATCACTTAAAATTAACAAATCAACATTACGAAACAGTCGAGTCAAAGCTAACCACCCGACAATACATTATCAATACATACTTTTGGAATCATGAATTCCAATATTTCATACGATTATTCATCAAGGTATAGATTGAGTGCCGAGTAACCATAGGAGTGAGATATAATTTCAGCGCCGGTACGAGCCGCTGACCTTTTGTACGCCTTGACGACAAACGATAGGCCTATATACATGTATAGATATAATATTTTGCAATGTGAGTAAATTATAGTCCACTCTATGTTCTTGTTCTTGGCAATAAATCGCATTGATTTGAATAATGTCAGCTGTAATTTACTGTGAGGTAAAATAAATACATTTAATTACATTATCTTATTGTCTTGATTACCAAAACAAAGAGTATAAGGATGACATCATAAACTTGTTGTTCAATTCTGCAGTTTGTATTTTTATTTCAACAGGTATCAATTTGATTCTAGAATACATGACAGTGAGAAATAATTTCAATTTTGTGTCCTAAAATCAAACATTGGCAATTTTTTATTCAGCTTCGCCCCAAAAGACAGATAATGTACACGTGGAAGAAATGTATAAACCCATTTACCCGCTTATGATTTTTAATTATTAACAACCATGTCAAAAATATGAAATAGAGGAATTTCGTCTCTATATCTAGCCTAACTGGTGAATGCTCAGTACAAAAATTAAAAAACTTTTGCAGTTCTAGTCTATGGACATGTTTACATCATATGGTCATATAAGAAGCCAAAATAAAATCACCGATTTTTTGATGATTTTAGCCTGGGCCAGTCCCTTTAATAAGGCTCCAATAAGCTGACCAAACACTGGTTTGTCCTTCATACGTCACTGCCAATCACATTCATACACGCATTAAAGGTGACCAGGGTGAATAAATCACAGGCATTTAACTATGTAAATTATAGCTAGGCAAATTGTACTTATCGAACATCATGACAATATTCCCAAAAAAGGCCATTGTGTTCTCTTACTCCTCAAACCACATGTTAGCCCAAATTACTGCGTCTACAGATAAATGAACGTTATCTTGATGTACGGGCATATAATTATATGAAAATAGTGGTACAAACGTCACTTTTATGGATTTTCGTGATCACCAGCATAATGTAAAGATTACCAATGAAAATGACACGATCTTGATAGTTGTTTGATGCAGAGCAGCCTTTGATTTTGCTGGAACTCTCTGAACTCCATTGCCAATGGTGATGGTGGGGTGGCTATTACCAGAGTAGCCAGGGTTATTGTCTGTGTGCTCCTTTGGCACAACTACCACGTGGATGTCACCGGCGAGAGGCTGGGGTTGAATAAAACGAGCCAGTGGCTTTAAAAACTCATTCTGAATTTGAAGATGAGCATTTTCATGACAGTGATCTGTACTCAGAAGGTAAAAGTCTGTGGGTGAGTTGGCAGGGAAAAGAAAACATCGGATTCTATTGAACGTGTCGAGTGTCTCAGTCACCACGATCTGGTCATTCATAATGTGATGATGAGTGGAGTCCAAGCAGGCAAATTCCTGTTCAGTTTGGTAAGTAGGACAATTATCCAGCTGCATTTTCAGCTTGTTCCTTGTGCTCAGACCCTCTTGTGTCAGTCGACCATTACAGAGAACTCCGTCTTCAAAGATAACTTCGAATTGACGTGGCCCGGCAAACTGACAGTCCACGTAAATGCGCTCCGACTCCGACACAAGTGTCTTGAAATGACGACTGTGGAACTTTGGACCATGTGGAACGCTTCCGTCCACATAGTGAAACGCGCTGCAGTCAATATGGTTGGGGTCAATATTTTCAAACGGCCAGACCTTCTGCTTACTGAGCCGGTACCGTAGGATAGAAGGCGTCTCCTTCTTAAGATGGACACAGTAGTACCGGGGCTCACAACCACTCTCAAACGTTTGTACGAACATTCTCTGGATCTCATTAGCGTCAGGAGCAAATTGAGTTCCTACCCAGTCCACGCAATAAAGCGAGCCAAACTTGTCGATGTTTACCCTGTGGTCGTCTATAGTGATTCGACTTTTGGCCTCACCAAGATTTTCGAGCCACTGGCCACGGAATTGATGAGGAATGATACAGGATGAAGGGCGGTTGTCACTGCATACTCCACACTGCTTGGCACACACAAGCTGTTGAAGGGATCCCTTATCCTTACATGGATCACTCCAGTATTCACACGCCTCATAATCGTCCATACACAGGGATTCAATGGGTCTGGCTACATCTCGCAGCATGTCAATACGCAGGTACTCTCTGGTGGGTGGCAATCTCTCACGACTGCAGTGCACATTGTGGAACAGAAAGGCAACATAGGTGTTTCCACGTTTGTTCGGGTAACGGAAGCACCAGAGATGCTCGCTGCTGTCATGGCGCAGTATAGAATAGGTATAGGTGTCGTCAGTCCAGCTACCAATACAAAAAGTGGCCTGTTCCTTGTGCATGTGAAAACCCTGAGGAACACAGGCGTCATCTTTAAACTGGAACACCAACCCTTCACCACTAGTACACTCACTCTCAAGCCTTGTGTTCCTCTCATAAGCATCACACACACCCTTCTTTCGCACCTTGTCATATAGTTTCATCTGATAGCCACCTGTGATAGGACATGTCTGATAGCTGCTGTACAGATTCACCCAATTCACCCACGGCCACTCATCCAGCACCAGCTTGTTGTCATCACACAGTGATTCCCGGCGAATCCTCTCAACTGATGAAGTACTCAGCTGCATCACGTCATCACTACGATTGTCAAACTTCATACAGACATATCTCTGTCGCTCTCCTTGGTTGTCCCTGTGGGTGCTGAGGAAGCGACCAGGCCGTACCTCCTGCAGGCATTGACGCTCAAAGGGGCGCGGCTTGTCCTTGGCCAGTGAGCCACCAAGTACAGTGGTGCGCATTATGTCGTCATGGAAAGTGGCAATGACAGAGTAGTGCCTAGGTGAGTCACGCACTGTGCGCATGATGTGACCATGCCAGTCACGTCTGAGACTGCCACGTAATGACTGGACATACTCAGGAAACAGACAGCTCCCTTGTACCAGACACATTAATGTAAGCCAGATCACCAGCGAGGCTATAGCAGTAAGTCCACTAATTGATCCCTGTACAAAAGCAGCCATGTTTACTTCCTAAATCACCTTTCCTCTCTGAAATAAAGAACAAATGGAGGTTAACACTTTGATATGTGGATTGTTCTGTGTTACTGAAATATCTGGTGTTACTGAAATATCTGGTTAAAATCCTGTAAAATTATTTTAAAATTAGAACTCTCTACTACAGTCCTAATTTTGTTCTGTTT
Organism: Flabesymbios commensalis; assembly: GCA_964017125.1. NCBI lineage: Eukaryota > Metazoa > Annelida > Polychaeta > Terebellida > Flabelligeridae > Flabesymbios > Flabesymbios commensalis. Next base: position 49,318,011 of record OZ024902.1, on the reverse strand, counting down.
TTTCACCCTAAAAGCCTTAACATGGTATCCTGATATAATTCTGTTCAGTAAAATTCGGAGTAAGAATGTGTTTATAATGTGTTTATAATGTTGCTAAAGTAGAATTCCGATACCACGCGTTAGGATCTGTTAGGAATTAAATAATATCGTGGTATTGCAACCACTAAATAGTGAACCTCCACGGCCTCGATAGCATATTCATTTTTCTCGGATTAGATGTATTTGTTCCAATCATTCGCTTTCTTCCTTTTTAAAACACGTCGAATAACATTTTACTTTTTATCTGCATCGGTGTTATCGTACACTGATGTTTTGGGTAAGATGCTTAGGACAAAGTATTATTAAGACATAGTTTTTTTAAAATATTTTTGTCATTAAAATCCAAATACGTTTTTAATAAACTATTGGATATAGTTGAAAATTATCAAATTTACGTCCAAGTTGTACGAATATCCTCGACTTAACCCTGGTATAATGATAAACCATATTCACATACATGTATTATTTAAATCATTGTACTACAACAATATTCAATATACAAAAATCAACACCAAATTAGGCCTACATAATATAATTATTTTATGGTTCTTGATTGATATATAGCTAATCTGGCTTTTTAAAATAAACATGATCATGAAGGGATTTCGTTTGATGAGATCATAATCTCTATAATTTAAATCGAACAGCTACCCCAAAACAAAAAACATTGTCAAACAATTTGAATTGTTTTATTCTTGACGATAGCAAACTTTGTATTAAACAATACCTCCCAATGTCGAGCTGATTTACATATTGCTGTGTAAGAGCGGCTTCTTGTAAGATAGTATTATGTAAGGTAATAAGATGTAAAGTAAAGTTCGCGAATTTGTGGGGTATCCCACAATCCCTTAACCCTTTCAATCCTGAATTCACCATAGTCATCATCATCCGCTACAAGCCGTGAATTGCTGCCGCAATTCTCGACTTGTAGTGGATGAAGATGACTTGATGTGGTTTAAAAATTAAAAAAAATTACCATGTATTGGTAAACAAGTTTCATCGAAATTTTCGTTCTAAAACCCTCAGTTTTAGGAAAATTAAGTATGTTTTCAGGGATGTAAAATAATGCTTTAATGCATCGTGGGGGCTTAAAGGGTTAAATGACCAACACCCATTGAATCACCTCAATGGTTCTCTGTAGCGCATAGACCGGCTCATTAGATCCGATCCGGCTCATTAGATCCGGTGGTGGCTCGAAATTCAGAGGCACAGGATTCGAATCCCGTTCGGGCGGATGTTTGCCATCGATGTTAACCATGAAAGCCTAGAGTGCTCCAAAGTGTTCAAAGATCCGCAGTGTGCAGTAATGTCTATGGTAGTGCATTATAAAGAACATAGTCCCTACTCCGGGCTTCATTCTGTCGCGATATAGACATGATTGTGCAGAAAGCGAAGTAAAGCAATATATTCTCTCGCTCTATAGTGCACAGTAGTGGAAACTGGGGCTAGTTCGAATAATATTTCGAAAAAAATTCCCTAAGTTATTATAATTTTGATCAAGTTTGAAAACTAATATCATTGCCCAGAAATATTCAACGATAGTTCATAGATGGTATTTTTCGCATACATTATTCCAAAATAGAAAACATAGTACAACCTGAAAACGAGCTAAAATTTCCACTGTTTCAACTAAACCCATACTTTGGGCTGGTTCGAACGTGGGATGGGTTTTGTCTGCATAGTGCTGGAGGGACCAGATCTGTGAAAATTGTTAACACAGTGCTGGAGTGTCCGGGTATGTCAACAAGATCCACTGTGCTGGAGGAGACAGGGAGGGGGGGGAGCTGTTCACAATAGGAGTCAATGTGCTGGAGGGGACAGGGATGCTGTTGACAATAGGAGCCACTGTGCGAGAGGAGACAGACAGGGGGGCTGTTGACAACAGGAGGCACTGTGCTGGAGGGGCCAGGGGGGCTGTTGAAAACAGGGGACACTGTGCTGGAGGGGCCAGGGAGGCTGTTGACAACAGGAGGCACTGTGCGTAAGGGGCCAGATGGCTGTTGACAACAGGAGCGACTGTGCTGGAGGAGACAGGGAAGCTGTTGACAGGAGACACTGTGCGGGAGCGGCCAGGCAAGCTGGTGGCAACAGGAGCCACTGTGCTGAAGGGGCGAGGGAGGCTGTTGACAACAGGAGCCACTGTGCGTAAGGGGCCAAATGGCTGTTGACAACAGGAGCGACTGTGCTGGAGGAGACAGGGAAGCTGTTGACAACAGAAGCCTCTGTGCTGGAGGGCCAAGGGGGTCTGTTGACAACAGGAGCCACTTCGCCGGGAGACACAGGGGGGGGGGGGGGGGTCTGTTGACAACAGGAGCCACTGTGCTGAAGGAAACAGGGAGGCTGTTGACAACAGGAGCCACTGTGCTGGAGGAGACATGGAGGCTGTTGAAACAGGAGCGACTGTGCTGGAGGGGCCAGGGAGCTGTTGACAACAGGACCCACTGTGCCGGAGGGGCCAGGGAGCTGTTGACAACAGGAGCCACTGTGCTGGAAGAGACAGGGGGCTTTGACAACAGGAGCCACTGTGCTGGAAGAGACAAGGTTACTGTTGACAACAGGAGACACTGTGCTGGAAGAGACAGGGGATGTTGACAACAGGAGCCACTGTGCTGGAGGGCCCAAGAAGAGCTGTTGACAACAGGAACCACTGTGCTGGAGGGGCCAGGGAGCTGTTGACAACAGGACCCACTGTGCCGGAGGGGCCAGGGAGCTGTTGACAACAGGAGCCACTGTGCAAGAAGAGACAAGGTTACTGTTGACAACAGGAGCCACTGTGCTTGAGGGGTCAGGCTGTTGACAACAGGAGCCACTGTGCTGGAGGTGTCAGGGGGCTGTTGAAAACTGAAGCCACTGTGCGGAGGGGCCAGGGGGGCTTTTGACAACAGGAGCCACTGTGTTGGGGGGAGGCAGGGGGCTGTTGACAACAAGAGCCACTGTGCTGGAGGGGCCAGGCAATATGTTGACAGCAGGAGCCACTGTGCTGGGAGGGGGGGGGGGGGGGGCAGGGAGGCGGTTGACTACAGAATCCACTGTGCTGGAGGGCCAAGGGGCCTGTTGATAACAGGAGCCACTGTGCTAGAGGGGCCAGGGCCCGTATTCTCGTACAAGCTACGATATGTCGTAGGCTTCGGATTGGTCGAGATGGCCATCTCGAACAATCCGAAGCTTACGATATATAACTTGTACAATAATACGGATCCTGGGGGGCTGTTGACAACAGGAGCCACTGAATGTGGGATGTGGGATTAGTCTAAACAGTTTAAACTAGCCCTATCTTCTTTGTTCGAACAAACCCCACATTCATGAACGTCTTTTTAAAAATTCTATATTTAGAACTAACATCAAAGTTAAAAACCTAACCTGTATTAATGATTCTTAGCTTCAGCTAATGCACTGCAAAACCATGATTGCAAACATTTTCCCCGGCTAAAATTCGAACGCAGTATGTACAGGTTACGAGCCACAACCGAACCAATGAGCCTACAGGATCACCCAAGTGACGACATTTCACCGAGATAACTGAAGTAGGCCTATATGTCACAATGACCTATTTTGTAAACATTGTAAACCTGCAGCACTGTCCCGAGATTGAAACGCTACTGATTCAACACCTCGTGTTTGTATGATTGTACATAATTGTGAAGATTGTACATGAATATACATGAATGCTTGCTTTAAAAAAACCGAGTTAATGTGCGACAATGACCAGAAGCTGTTGAGTTATGGGGCAGAAATTGCAATGCTGTCTAAGCATTCTGCCAGCGTTAATCCCATGATCGTATTCGTGTTGACTGGGGTCAAAATATTGAAAAATACATCGTACAACATGTACTATAAAACCAGTAAGACGTCCAAATAATCTATTCCCAATTTCGGGTTCGGGAAAATCGATCCCATGGGTTAGGCGTTCAAGGCCTTTAAGTTCAGATTATGATAGCATATATAGTTTACGTTTCTAATTATTTTTGGTGTATTAGACTAGTGACTTCACTATAGCTAAACGCGTTTGCGATAAATGATAGGCCTACAGTTGATAAATAATAACTATTCAATATAGCTGAACAATGCTCTTTATTAACAAAAACAGTTTTTGTAAATAAATATGGCGGTCTTATTGGACACGACAATCATAACAGGCCCTATTTTTTCAGCGTAGCTGGCATCAGTCGCAGTGTCGGGCGGCGCACTGTCAGGAATTACTCTGTCCTATTATATTATTTATTACACAAATATCCGTAATATAGGAGAGCGCTTGTCGCCGTTCAAAATGTGTCCTCTATGGCAACATCCGTCGTGAGATGCGCGGCGCCTGCCAGACTCCGCAATCCTACAAATTCATTTGTCGCCGGTGTCATCGCGAGGGATGGCGGGTGCCAAGCGCCAACTGAAGCTGAGCCAACGTCTCCGACGTTGGCCCAGCATCGAGGTGGCGCTTGACAGGCCCGTCACGTTTTCTGCTGGGGAATGCAGCAGTGAGAGGCGTCATATTGCGTGTTGGAATTTATATTAAAATGTCGAGTGTGAAATCGTGGGCTGCGTCTGTTTACTGAGCTGGGTAATCTCGTCCCCTTGGAAAATAAATGATGTTTCCCTGGCATTCGACAGAATTATTTCTCAGGGCACTATGCACGGCGTCACGTCAAGAAAACACAGCATAACTACACGTAAAAAACACCTACGGTTTTCTACTTTCTACTGAATACTGATGCTCTGCCACTAGAATCTCCAAGGAATTAGGTTGCAATTCAGGAATCGTACAGATAAAAAAGGGTGAAAATCAGCAATTCAGTTTCGTTTTACCTTCAGTTGTTTGGCCGCTGTTAACGTAATCGCCTATTAGCAATATACTATGGTCATTATAGGCCTATATAACAAAAAATGAACTCAACCTAAACAATGCTTTGGGGAAAGCAATTTTACAAAATATGATATCATATTGGTTTAGTCTATAGTCTTGCCAAAAAAAAAGTTTAAAAAAACAGTCGCTTATAAATAGGTCTTATTTCTATATACAAAATAGGCGCCACAATAACTGTGTAGAACGGAGAAATATGTCACATCTCAGCAACCGATCATGATAATTATAATTCAATTAATTATAGTTCTGCACCTTAAGTTTTCGGGTATTTGGGATCTGTTGGTGCCATTAAGATCAAAGTCTCATCTTGGGTCAATGTCAGGCTTCATGGCTGCCACCAGAACGTGAAAATAGTAGTAAATCTGTATTTATGTCTCATCCCGTTTGCAATATTACATAAAATGTCAGAATAATATATTGACTGGTCAGTCAATGTGAGTTACAAGAGATTGTATTAAAATTATCTCAACTTCAAAAATATACCATTAGTTTTCGGGTATGAGGAATCCGTCGGTGCCATATTTAATATTTACATAGTATAGTGATGACCGCCACCGGGAAGTGAAAATGAGCCATATCTCAGTAACATGATATGACATGCATGCAATATGATTCTTATGCTGGGCTAGGAGACTTTAATTATTGTCGTATTTTTTAGTGTAGGGAAATTATAAAAGTATTATAAAGAACATAATATATATATATCATTGGTATAATATTTATTGGAGCTTGTTGTTTATATTAATATATTTTTGTTATTGTGAGGCACTAATAAAATTATTTGCGTCAATAAAAAACAATTGTTTTGAAGGCAATGGAGTTGGAAAGCTGAAATGAGTTCCGGTGTTTTCCATTTAACCACTTCCATCTTGAAGGGTTTCTGCCTTTAAACCGTTAAAGCCTATGTTGAGTAAGCACGATGCGACTATACTGACTATTTTAAGTGTTCAACCCAGTAGATGATCTTTAAGCCGATATTGGCTTGCTGGAATATTGTTCCAGGTTTAAAGGTCCCCACATTGCTAAAATTATTTTTAACGTGCAAGCTAGAATATAGGTGGCAATCATTACCAATAGTTAGCAGCTCCTAAAGCGTGATTTTGGTGCTCAATAAAGAATATAGAGCTCTTCATTTCTACATAGTGTAAACAAACTATTAGCATAACACATCACAGGTCCAGCCCAGAATGATCATGCATCATACTAATCAGAGGTGCATGAACAATTTGTTAATATTAATAAATGATATTAGCTTCTACTGCTCCAATATCTGTAACTTTTATATGTGCTAATAATAAATAGAATGACTTAATCGATCTAAATGCAAAGGCATTTTTTAACAATGCGATACATGATCAAAGCTGTGGACAGACCTGTGGGCGCGACAGAACATTTCCTTTCTGCTGTATTCTACTGTAAATACAGTTCTTTTGAATGCATTTCATTATACTGTATTTCTTGCTTACCTGAGCTTTTGATAATATCCTGCCACTAATATATCAACAGAATGACAAACACAGAAGTATCAGATACTAATAGTGGTTAGGTTATATTGAGATATGTCTTGAATTGTCAAGTGAATTTAAATGAACAATGTTTACTTTTTGTAAAAAATCGCTATAAGACTCAGGAGTGAATATAATGTGTTGAGACCAGTATACAATTTACCAATGTCTGGGCGATTGGTGGATACGACGTAGTTGGTGTTCACACATGCAGACACCCTGAACACTGTGATGTTTTAAACACTCCAGATTCTAAATAGTTTATATTGTAATATATAGTTTTGCCTATTTTTATACAGAATATAGGCCTAATAATTGTATACTGTTACATATATGAGAAGCTAAAATCAACCTTAGATTGTGAGAATGTTTTTATCGGCTTATCATGGGAAGAAATATTCTCAGTGTATCAAATTATTATTGAAAATGATGTGTACATGTGAGCTGGTACTTTAAATGCTACTATAAATGAACGTTTGTGTAAATATAATATGACGAAATCTGTGACGTTCATCACAGAAACGCCTATATTTACAAAATTTTTATGCACATTTAGCGAGAAATAGAAATATGTCATAAAAAAAATGATTTTAGACATGTTTAAAATTAGAAATATTTTTTTTAACTGTTTGATCATGTAAAGTACCACAAATAGAACATATTTTTTTTCAGTGTGGGTATGTTTAATATAAAGAGGCGCTAGATTATTTGATGACATCTAAGATTTTTTAATGTCCACCAACATAATAATGTTTTTTTCAAATGGTTCTGATGACTTTACCGGGTTTTAAAAAGAGGCTACCTTATGTATGATAGTATGATTCTATAAAGTTAAAAAAAAAACATATGCATAAGATAGCTTTAAATGATCTTGACTCAAAGTGTAAGCTTGAACCTAATACATTAAATTTCAAGGTACCCAAACCTAGATATTGAGCCGTTATTTGCGTCTGTATGAAGACTGGTTATTGATATGGCGTAGGCTATTTTCACTTTTTAGTGCTGATGTAGGCTTAAATTAGAGACATTTGTAATCCATAAAAGTATCTTGTTAATAATATTAATCCGAGTGAAATACAAATAATCGTTAATGTCAGTTCCAGTTTTGCGTATGCTAGTATGTAATTAGTATGTAATTGTAAAAAGATTAGCTTAAAAAACAGGTAATGACCTATGTCATTGAGTATGTGACCTTGACCTAGAATTACAAAATTAATCAAACAAATATATTTCCAATACCCGAAAACATAGTTCTAGGCATCTTGCCCTATCAGGTCTGACCATCAAACCACTGGTCTGACCTTGACAACATGTGTGCCTCACAGATGTACGAGTGGGAGGGGTGCGAACAACATGAATATTCATTATGACGTCACCAGTTTACTGACTGCAGTGTGGAGGTCACACTCACGTCAGATTGTCTGGGCTGTCTGAGTTGGCCAGGGAGGAGGGGGGGGGGGTTCTGTACTCATAGCACATATGCGTGATATCCAGTAGTCTTCCAGTAGCAGACAACTGGATAGATGAAGATGAGTTCTAGGGTCATTATGTTTAATATAATTATTAAGACCGCTTACTCAGATATGGCGTATTTTCACTTTCTGATGGGGGCCACAACTTATGACATTGACGCAGTGTGTAACATTGACCATAAATCACAATACTAATGGCACCAACGGATTCCCCATACCCGAAAACCTAGGTGTAAATTTTATTATTTATTACTATTATGATGCCTGGTTACTGAGATTTGATGTATACGTTCACGTTTTTTTAATTCACTTTTGAAATTGTGTTCGGGTAGTTTAGTTAAACGCACACATAATTGATTGTGTGGCTAAGGTGTCATCAAGACGAATTCACGGATGGTAATTGACGATTTAGCACCACGTAATGTGAAAGTATAGCTTACTGCATGAGTAAAATATTGACCCAAAGTTAGGTCAATGTTGGGGCGGGGCTGGGTCAATTTCTCGCGTTTGCTGTGCTGTCGTTGGTTTTAGTTGTCAATAGTGATCGATCGATAGCGATCCACCTCAATGATATCATGATGATACCAATCGCACTATAAATAATTTACAGTGATGCTCCGCCATTGTATGATTTACTATCGGCCACTATCAAAAATCAGAAATGACACTGATCAATGCGCGTTTAGATAAATTAAAGGAAAACTGATTGATGTGCATCCATTGGATATGCTACAAACAAGGTTTTTATCACAGTAGGATTTTACACTTACACTGTTATTATGTCTTAACTTTTTTGTTTTAAAAAAACTGTTTGTGCTATGTAGCCCATCTTCGATTATTCAGGTAGCAATTTTGTGTGTATATACGGAGTAAAAATACGTCGATCAGACTTAGCATTGCATGGGCGCCGTGGGCACGAATTAAAAAACAAACCCTGATAGTCCAAACCCACAAACTCAAGATATCAACCCAAAGTTGGGTCAATGGTGGCCCACCGTCTGCGACCCTGGCCGAACTTTGACCCGGTAATGCCTCAATGTCCAGTGCTTGCTGGAAATTGTGCAAGACGGCAGCCCATCAATCACGGGATCTTGACCCTGTGTTGGTTCAATGTTGGCCCAACGTCTGCGACGCTGGGCCAATATTGAACCAACACAGGGTCAAGATGGCGTGTTTGTTAGTAGTGTTCTTGGTTATAAATACTTTACTTTACGTGCGTGCCGTGCCTGGTGATACAGTAGTAGTGATTGAGATTTGGGACCTCTAGCCAGGCCAGGCAGGCATGTCACTCACATGTGATTCAAACAGGGGATTAATTAGATTAACCAAGTACGAGGTGATGTTATCAATTCCGGCCGCAGAGCCGGCCTCCGTGCCGCCCTCTAAAATCACTCATTTGTTTGGGATGAAGAGGGAAATCCTCGGGCGCTGTACACTATTTACTGCGGGGACAGGGGATGGCCTCCCACAAGCCAGAGCCTAGAGGGAACACGTAAATGGCACAGGCGGGCCACATCATCTACATGACTTGACCAGGTAATTGCAGTCTGGTTTATGTATGTGTGGGAGAGGGTGTGGGAGCGAAAAGAAAAATAACACAGCCAGACGAAAAAACGCACTTTGTACGTCGCACTTTTACAATGCATTATTTCTTCAAGTTGAAATGCCGAATGCCGAAAACATAAAAGAAAAAACGCCTTTTTACTATAAATACATATAAGAATAATTATGTATACCTGTACTCTCCACGTATTCCGAGAAAGTATAAGTATAGCCTACGTTTTTGTACGATACGCCAGCCCGATAATGGTTTGATGCTGGCCCAGCATCAGACTGGTATTTCGTGAACGTCTATTCTTATAATGTCAAAAACGTTATGCATTCGTATTACCATTTCAGTATTTCATTAACGCAGAAAACAAATCTATATAAATTCATCTTTATGTAGGAACAGGACTCAATTTGAAAGACATGACATGCCTAAATTTCAAATTATAAATACCTTGCTTTTTGGTGTATTGTTCGCACCCAAAATATAACTTAAACTTAATTTGTCTAAGGGGTGATACTATATATATTCATTGTGTGCACGTCCTCGCGTATTAACTATTGCTTAAATACGTATTAGGTATTACGTACGCATTGATTATTACATGGTGACGTATAAATTATGCGTGTACAGCTTGTTCTATATTGCTGGAGCTTTACATTAAAGCTACAGAATCACACAATCTGATCAATTATCAGTGAACGCATCTCTCACATCTTTCACCATGCTGTTTGAACGAATAGTCCACGTTTGTGTTTACAGTGGCAGATACGTCGCGTTGAACAGCAAATGACGCAAATGAGGCATCAGATTTTAAGTAAGAAGGGGAATGGGGATATTTTGTTACCAGACACAACAATAGAATGATCACATACATCGCCAGCTATAGATCTGGACAATAATCTAATTTAACGTTATGACTATAGTCACTGTCAATATAATCATGTAGGCCTAGATGTTATGTTTTGTAGGTCTCTAACAGTGCTGAACTGTGCCAGAAGAAGTGTAGTGAAGTGAGAAATAAATTAATTACTGTATTGGAAGTATACCAACATAATGCAACGAGTATTCTTTGAACAAGTTTATTGAATGTTTAGATGTCAGCGGTTGTTTTTATCCCACGTATTTTAACAGTTTAACACTGTATACATGTGTGAGCGACAATGAAAGAATATCGACCGCGGCGGGATACGAACCCGGTACTCTCGGACTCGACCACGGCAACAGTACTTGTCACAAATCTATTTATTAAAAACGTACATCTATTAAAGTAAAGGTGAAATTGCTATTTAATCATTTGTAATTAAATTACTACGTACAATTTGCTTGTGAAGACATTGTTGTCCCTAGCGCCGATCGGCCTTACAGAGCGAGTCGCCTGGTCCACGGCTATCTTGTCCCTAAATGTATGGTTTTAATAACTGTTTCATTTTATTATCGTTTATTTTAAAACTATCAACATAGTGACCTTACAAGCTCTTTCGTGACGTTTCTACGCGTCAGATTATATTATTACAATAATAAATGACAAAGAAAACTTTCGAAATACAACATTTAAAATGCAACATTTTCACCGTAGCGGTATTACCGTATTTTACTATCTCAAACAATATAAAATAATAAACTTGCAAGTTCCAAGAATTTTGTAACCATGATCACACACAAGCCTATATAGTATACTATGGTTAAAATTAATCATATTTCCTTTTATTTCAAGGGTATCTTAGGCAGATAAAATATTCAACATATCTGTCTGATTGCAATAACTAACCGAATGAAACTAAACGAGACATTTTGTTTATAATTGCCCAGTTAAATATCTATCATCAGATAATTCCTAGGAAAGGTGATAGATTCATATGCGAATGAAAACACGGGAATACCCTGACGCAAACCATACACATGTTGTGCATGCATCATACTTTAACCCTTTGACTTCCAGGCCGGGGTGCATGCCAGGATCCAGATATACTGGTGTAGGAGTTCTATTTTTCGTCATTTGAAGCTGGAATTGCTAACGCAATTTCCAGCTTCAAATGACGAAAAATACATAAATGTAGTATATATTTGACGAAAATTTGTGTCATTTTATGGTTACGTTCATTGACGAATGACGACGGAAATTTCCGTCATGTATGGTAGTGAAAAGGTTAAGAGAAACATTGTTGCGATTCACATCCCGGACATTATTTAAATATGTTCGTGTAACAAGTATATTTGTGACCTTGGCCTTGATTATATTAAGTGACTGCATCATAGCATACGTTTATCCTAAAGGAATCTTATAAGTGAGTTGGATCTTAAGACAGCGGAGACGAATAACAGACGGACGACACAAAAAACCCAGCAAGGTCATTCCAAGGACCGAAAGTAAAAACGTGCATATCCAATTTCATTTCACTGAATTTAGCGATTGATTTCCTCTTTCTCGGATATGTATTAAGAATTACATGTGGGATTACAATACTGATGTGTAAAGCCAAAAAGCTGTATCTGCTCACTTTACAAGTAAGCATATACTGCCTTTTGGCTTTTCACAGCAAAATAGTCGTTTACCATTGAATTTGTGTTAGTCTTCACCATTGCCAAATACACATCACAATAACAATTTACGAGACATATTGAATAATGTGGAATTATCTTAATGATCATGATCGTTCTTAGTTTTTTTCTATAAATTATATAGGCCTAGATAGTGACATGTACAGCTATTTGAATTTCACCTCATATAGTGGAATAAATTATAAGTAAAAGCTGAGTATAGTGTAGATCTGCCTAACTGATTACTTACCTTCAATTGCGTGGGGTCGCCATGCGCAACTCAGATACTTTGGAGAAACAATGATGTGTGAATGGCAATAGAATGCCCATTATTGTATTTTCACTATATTTCTTCAATTTTAACAACGTTTGTGTTTATAAATTATGTTTGTGCGTAATAAAATCAATCTATACTTTTCAATCGTCACAAATCGTTCCCCCTGGCATTACAAATTAATGAAGTTAGTCCGTTTGCTGGTCTATCATTGTGCGCGTAACATAAGCTGGGTCTATAGCATTAGACTCCTTGGCGTCTGTCGGCTTTGTCATGGCACCCTGGCAGCTTGCCCTTTCCACTTTGCCATGCAGTCTCTGGTTTTAGCAGAGCGCTGCAGGGGAGCGTGGTTGACGATGCAGTGGTTTGATGGTCGTCACTGACACAGTGCTGTCACTGGCTGCCTCCAGACTCGACCAGACAAGTATATCCGCTCGCATTACTGCCGCCTGTTGATGGAGACCCGGAACTCGACGTCCCGATATTGGCTGTCACCACCTGGACGGTGTTTGTCCTGCTTCAGCCCCCACATGTCTGTGTGAGGTCTGTTGGGTTTTCTGCCTCCTGGCTTTCTGTCCCCGAGTGGAGCTGGGGTCATCCAGCCAGCCCAATTCTGCCCCAAGCCAGGCTGGCGATGACCACACTGTCTTTAACAGATGCTCCTGATCAACCCACGCGCTTTCCCAGCAAACACAAAACATTTTTATAACATTTATACAACGTTGGACCAACGTCGAAGACGTTGAGCCGACGTTGTATACATGTTATAGAAATGTTTTGTGTTTGCTGGGAGCTCACCAAGAAATGTAGTCTCAGAGCTAGCTTGAAACGTGTCACATTCTGTGAAGGTCACCGGTCTAAAGAGACCCTGGGCAGGCAGTTGAGACGGGGGTCATTTCCCCCTGAGCAACTGCTCAGCATGAGATTCCTACAATTTTTTACATAACAACTGCAAGCAAATGTCAGCGAGTCATGATCTATAAATTGTGTCTTCATTCAACATACATGTATACTATTTCTTAGACATAGATAATAATATGCTACAAAGTGTAATTATAAAATTTATGTAGATGCTTTGTTTTAAATAGAGTTGATTTATTTATTTTTACTAAAGATTGTCTGCTCATTTCAGAAATTATATTTATCAAAACATACACCAATACATGTATATATCAACTGTTACGACTTAACAATGCAGGCCATTTATATTCACAGGAATTTTCAACGGGGCGAGAAAACCTTTTGAAATTTTCCCATGACACGACTGCTTTATATCATGTTATGTTTTATGGGCTCAAGTATCAGGCGGTCTATTAAATTCAAATAACAGCGACCTGAACTCAGGCTAGCTGTGAATAATTGGTGATATACCATTGATGGCGTTGCAGCCATTGATCAGTTAGGTGTTGCACACATCACATGAAGCGTTTTGCCTAAAAATCCACTTATTTAATAAATATGATCAATAAAGCCATCTTGTATTCATAGAATTTCTTAAATTAGACTAGCAACCATCACGCAACGGGAAGAGAATCTAATGAGAAGTAGCATTTTATGGGAATTCTTCCCAGTAGTAAGGAATCGAAGCCCGTCCAATCTGGTTTAACTTAACGAAGCAGAACAGAGTCTGATGGATTTAGCTAGGCAGGCCCACTGGTAATTATGTTGCAGTCCCCTGTTATTGGATCTAGCACGTAATTCCCATTAGCCTCCCTACCGATCCCTGGTAGGCAGACAAACATATTATTTCTAGAAATCCCTCTACGTTACACCATGTTTATTGGAAGTTTCACAATTTGCTTGCGCTAGTGAACACTCGTTTTCATAAACATTTAAGATCAGGTACACGTATTTGTGTTGAGTATATTGAATATATTGATATATCGTCGCCTCGGAGCTAAAGGATCCTATCTGCCACTCTACCGAGTGTCAGATAGGATCCTTTAGCTCCGAGGCGACGATATAGCATTAATATTGGCCTTATCTCAATTGATTCAAAGGCGCATAGTGCGCTGAACATCGAGAGCAAGGCCTGTTAGCATTCAAATTCCAACTCAGTCTCCTGGGAGATATACAGCTGAGCTGCCACTTTGAAGCGTATCAAGCTATTTTCATTCAAAGCAAATTCGCCTTATGTGCCAAGTAGTCACACATCGTGGATTTTCTGAGGTCTCGCCCGATGGAAACTGCGCCTACGTACAATAATGTTATTTTACGTCCAAATCTAGGTCAGTCAGACGAGCCATCTGATTTACGTGGTTCTCTGAGCCCCACGAGAAAACATCGCTGTACGCATGTCCTAGTGTATACAGCACCTGGTGGTCCCAGGCGGTCACCCATCCAATTATAGACCGAGCCCGGTGTTGCTTACCTTCAGTGATCGAGTCGACACCGATGAGCTACCGCCGTATTGTAACGATGATCTGTGTAATGCTAGCCGATAAAAAAATCTAAATAATTCTAAGTATGCTATCTATCACACATTTTAGGAGTCGATATACAACAAGCTGCGTTTGAGAGTCTGGCCGATGCTGGATCAACCTCTTGTGAATGGACATGTAATTGACCCTTGCAACGCTGAATTATTGTTTTTTTTTTCAATTTAAAATCATCATAAACATGATAAATGTCTTACTTAGCTCTCTCAGGTTCATTTGAATATCTATGTTATGGGTCTACGACCATTATAAATATTTGAATTCCTCCAGTGCGGGGATTGTCTTTATACGTCAGAATCTGACGTCTACAGACGTCAGATTCTGACGTTTGAAGACGGTCCCCGCGCTGAAAGAGTTGAACATCATTGAGTGTCTCGCCATAATTTCTTTTTGTGTCATTACATGCGACAAGAGAGATAAAAAATATTAATGTGCGATACGCACCTGGTGAATTGAAGATAAAACAAAGTAACTCAATTACTTAGAGCAGCGTCAGAGCTTACCCTGTTGATGTGTAAATTAACACGGTGAAGGCAAGCAAGGAACCAGACTGATTTCCCAAAGGAGTCATTATTAACAACGAGCTGCAACAAGACAAGTTTTGTTTATAAGTTAAATAATAGATATAATATAGTTTGCAGTTACCCCGCCGATGTCAGCCGAATTCTAATAATAACTTAGACACTATGTAATAAATAAAACCTGACATTTGAAATCAATTCTATTGGATTATGGAACTTTTCAACACCAAGTTTAGCAGTGAAGTCTTCTTAATGCGTGTTGTGTCCTCAACGACACGATGGAATGTTAGTTAACACTTTAACCGTCAAATTATTCAATTGAAATTTTCACCCACTTGAAGTTGTGTCTCGCTGACGCAATCCATAACTTCAAGTGAGTCCAAAAAATTATTCAGATTTCAAAAAAATGAGGGTCAACTCTTTTCAAATATTACTAATTTATGTCACATTTTTAGTCAGGTAGCTTAAATTAGCATCACATTTTAGGATAAACAATATCGGGCGGATAAAAGCACCAATTTTTTTTGAGTAGCCTCTCCTGATCAAAGTTAGCCTAGGAGCCCAAAATTATTTTTTACTTAAGACACCGAAAAGTGACAAAATCTAAAAGGGCCGCCATTTGTACAAGATGAAACAATAAAATGATACTATTTTCGACAGAATAGACGCAGATTCTTGATTCTGGTGTCTAGCATACGGGCTCCAGTCATGCCTGACATAGTGATGTAGTAAGAAAGTACTTTAGACATTGCATTGTAAATCTAAGATGGCCTCCATTTGTGCAAGGTAAAACAATGAATTGATATCGTTTTGAACAGAATTGAAGCACAAGCATAATTTTGTTGTGTACCATAGTATGTCTGACATACGGGTGTGGCCAGAACATACTTTAGTCATTGCATTGTGAGTAAAATCCAAGATGGCCAACATTTGTGCAAGGTCAAAACAATTAATTCATTTAATTTTAGAACAAATAGAAGGAGCGTCACATGTCAGTGTATGTCGTTGGTTTTCCAGGTATTCCCGATCTAGTTTAATGGCCAGAGAGAAGGACAAACATTTCATTGTGGGTAAAATTCAAGATGGCGGCCATTTGACTAGGTAACGGTAAAAAAAAAATCGTGTCAAACATTTTTTTTTATAATTTTAGACAGAATAGAAAGAGATCCATGACAGAGTAGTGAATATCTATAGATGAAATTAACATATATTCCGATATATATTTGTATAAGTTTGGGCGAATATATTTGTCTACCATAGGGGCTTCAGATAAGTAGCCCGACATGTGACCATGTTGGTGTTATTTAAAACAAATTTAGTGATGGTCGATGTAGTAAAAACCGAGATGCGAAAACTGTGAATTTCTCTTCGTCATATGCGCTTGTTGACGGCTCATTAAAAAGCAGGACACCATGTTAGAGAGAGTATCACGCATGACACCATGTTTAATATTATGTTAGACAGAGTATCTGCATGATAGGTCTACAGAGGGTGTATGTAGCGTTTGCTGAAATGGGCGTCGATGGATAATTTTGATGGCTATGATATGTTTCTTAGGTAAAAATATTGGCCAGTAGGAAGCTGAATTTGGTACCACATGGCCGTGACAGGATAATAATTATTTGGTAAGTATACCGCTTCCCTCTTTTGGATAGCGCATTGCACACATTGTAGTTGTCGAATACAGGATGCAGACTGTTTGTACAGAACAAACTGTAATATCTACAAAAAAGACATTTTGAATACATTTTGAAGGTTTAAAATTCATCAAGTTATTATTATTATTATACGAGGTCATAGTCAATTATTGCCACACTTCCTCAGGACTATCAATGTCATGTTGGGCATTTTTTTTATACAACTAAGTACTCATTATTAGACATACTTTTAGTTTCGTTGCAGAAAATTCTTTATCTATTTCTAGAAAGCGCCTATGCCAAAATTCAATCAGCATTTAGAAGCATTGTTGCCATTTCTTTGTCTACAAACTGTTTGGTAACGAGGTCATGTGGAACTTGATATAGTGTCGTACAAGGATTAAACCTTTTCTGTTCAATAGGTTCTGTAGTTTATCCAAAATATAGCTTTAAGACATGTGATCAATCCTTGGTTATTCACAATAAATTCATTGACTGAACATATATAATATTTCTGAAATTATTAGATAAATAATTAATTTCGTGACAGATAAGCTGCCACTCGACTGTGATGACCAGTTTTGAAGTGCTGCCACAATTCCTCCATATCTGTTGATGAATTCAATTTTCACCCACTTGAAGTTGTGTCTCGCTGACGCGATCCACAACTTCAAGTGAGTGAAAATTTTCTAGCAGCGAATGTCCCGTTATACACCGCTGCAATATTTGATTTCACATTTAAAACTTTTAAAATATATGTGGATTTCAGATCAAATGTACGTGTGCATGTAATTAACAGTCGTTCTAATCGAAAACGTGATTGAACTCCCTTCTTTATGTCATGAAAGATATAATAAAATACAGAGTTTTCGTAAAATGAAAGCTCTTTTTATCGGACACAAAATAGATTATTAATCTTAGGCGAATCCCAAGCTATGTAATTCGTGGTTTGTTCGGATCTCGATTTGTTTGTAACGGTCTCTTTTAGCAATGAAATCTTGAGGGTGATCCAAACCAAAAATTAATCCGAAAGAAATATAAATTTATATAGCAGATTCTATGTCTATCAAGAAAATCTTGTATTTTAAATACGTTTCAATAGTTCTTTTATATGATAGATATAGTTTTGCTTTGTTTTTGAATATGTTCAACCATGTGTCAGTGGTTTTTTAGATTATGACTTCGATTGACATCGCCGACATCAATCCGGTCGCAGTCACGTGGTTAAGTCCACTTCAAATTCTTATATTATCGCTCACGCTGAATTCGTGTTTTTATTAACTATTATTAATAGTATTATCCGTACGCGCTGTTAATCAAATGTCAAAGTTACTGGAGTCTAGATATAGTCTAGACTCGGCTCTAATTGTTACTCTAACTGTTAGTAGACTCAGACTATACTATAGTTTAGTATAGACTATGGAATAAAAATTAAAATATATGATGTAGACTAGTCTACCATTAGACTGGTTGAATCGTCATTATTAGTGTAATAGTCGGCAGCACTTCCTGTCACTAGTGACATATTTTTGGAGTGACAAATTCATAATACAAAATTCATCTGGATTAATTTTGGTTTGGACTGTTCTTTCATGATTTTAATAAAATGTAGACTAAAAAATATACAATCTTAGAAATTTAAGCGCTAGTGTTAACTTTAAATTAAGTTAAAAGCACAATGACCATATAATTTTGATTTAATTTAAATCAATGAGAGTGGTGATAGTTCACCAGTTTTAAATTTGATTTAAAATAGCAAGATTTGATGAACTTTTTGAGGTGATAACCAATTGCACATTAAAAATTTGTAGCTGTCTATACTTTATTTTTTTATGACTATAAAGATCTATAAATAAAATTTATGTTACAAATATTTTTAATAGTTTGTGTATATATTTGATAACAGCTTTGCGTGGTTGTTATTGAATCTGTCTGACCAATTATTTGGATTATGACCCTTATCTTTGTCTCATTGACATTGTTGGCTTTCCATGTGGTCTAGTCAGTCTCAAAACCTTACATTATCGTTCACTCATTCTTTGTTTCAATCATGAATTTCCGTTGTTATTAAATTATCAAATTGAGCATAAAACAAGAATTCTCATAATGCAGAGTAACACTGATCGGTTTCTCATTTATCAAACATTTGCGGAATGACATAATGAAAAAATCATTTGCATTTTTGCATCCAAATTTTGGTTTGGATGATGCTTCCATAACTTTTAATATGTCAAGGGGGATGGAAAATAGTTTCATCTTTGTTATATAAAAATTTTGGTTTCATTCAGGTGAAAAAGTACTATGTTAACTTGTTGTGATTCGCTGAGTAAAAATTTGAGATGGCGTTCACTTTAGCCAATATTAATTTTATAAATCAACAATAATTGTGTCAGAGAATTTGTTTAACAAAGATTGATTAACTCTTGAGGCGATAACCACTTTAGCTGCTTTTATGCTTTTATGCTAGTTCGTGGTTGACTCACTGATTCCTTTCAGGAACTGTTTTTCCTGTGGGCCATTCTTTGGCATTGCCACTGCGGCCTTATGGGGTTTCAGATAGGTCTTGTTGTCAGGAACATATGGTTTTGGCCTTTTTCCTCGTTGGGAGTTTCATCTTTGTTACTTAAATTTTTTTGGGTACATTTTATTGTGTGATTTGCAGGGTCAACTTTATAAATTATCTTAATAAGAAGATTGATTCTTGTTGTGATTCGCTGAGTAAACATTTGAGATGGTGCTCGTTTTAATGCAATAGACAATATTAATTTTATAAATCAATGATAATTGTCTCAGAGAATTTGTTTAACAAAGATTGATTAACTCTGGAGGCGATAACCACTTTGGCTGCTTTTATGCATTTATGCCAATTTGTGGTTGACTCACTGATTCCTTTCAGGAACTGTTTTTCCTGTGGGCCATTCTTTGGCATTGCCACTGCGGCCTTATGGGGTTTCAGATAGGTCTTGTTGTCAGACACATATGTTTTTGGCCTTTTTCCTCATTTTTTGGAGTTTCATCTTTGTTACTTAAATTTTTTGGGTACATTTTATCGTGTGATTTGTAGGGCATAAATTTACAAATAATATAAATAAATAAGAGGAGCAATTGTTGTTTCTAGGATTTGATTTAGCAAGATTTGATAAACTCTGGAGGCGATGATCACATTGGCTGATGCCAATTTGTGGTGGACCCACTGATTCCTGTCAGGATTTGTTTCCTGTGGGCTATTTTCTGGCCTCGCCAGTACAGCTTTCGGTTTCAGATAGGTCTTTGTCAAAACTATGTTTTTGGCACCTTTCCTCTTTGAATGGAGTTTTCTTTTTTTGTTACTTTTAGTCAATGAAGCATACATACCAGCCACTCTTAATCTCAAATTAAAATATACAATATTAGTGCTCATAAAGATATTTAAAAATAATTCATGTTAGGAAGTTAAGATTTACCGTTCTCATTAGTAATAATTTAAATTAATGAGAAGAGATATAGTTGATAATCTCTTGATT
This sequence comes from Flabesymbios commensalis, assembly GCA_964017125.1. Taxonomy (NCBI): domain Eukaryota; kingdom Metazoa; phylum Annelida; class Polychaeta; order Terebellida; family Flabelligeridae; genus Flabesymbios; species Flabesymbios commensalis. Next base: position 49,297,674 of record OZ024902.1, on the reverse strand, counting down.
TCATTTTATATAATTAATGCAATTATGCCAATTTGTGATGACTCTGGAATAATCCCAGGGGCTGGTTTTCCTGTAGGCCATTCTCTGGCTTTGCCAAAGTGACCTTAGGTTTCAAGTGGATCCTACGAAATTATGTTTTGGGTCACCTTTTTCTTTCTAAGTTTTCTTCTTTGTTATTTGTTTTGTAAAGCTTAGTGATCCAGCTGCTTTGAAATTAAATAATAATAACAAAAAAAAAAAAAAAAAAATGGCCACAAGAATTAAATCTTTCATAATTCTTACTTAGATATATATATATATAATAAATAATTTGTAAATTAAAATAATTCGGAAGAGTATCCAAGTGTAGGAGTGTAAGGTAAAAGCAATATAATTATTCAATTAAACTACTGCAAGAACATATTATTAGTCAATAAATACAAGGTCAGTTACAACAAGACTTGGCCAGTTGTTACAGGCCGCAGTAATTATTGCATGCCTTATACGCCAACTACATGATGCTCTCTGTCTAGCTTGATTAATCTAGCATCAGGACTTGCGCCAGCTGCTGAAATCAGTGCTAGTAATGATAGACAGGATGCATCCGGACTTGCGCCAGATGCAATGAACTTCATGAAGAACCAAACATATGATTATTCATTTGTTAGCTCGGCAGGACTTGCGCCAGCTGTTCTAACTATAGCAAACATGATGGGGAGTGATTTGCCAACTGGATTTGGGCCAGTTGGTTTTTGATACAATATCCACAAGCTCTTTCTTACAGGTGGAATTAGTTTAATCTAGCATCAGGATTTGCGACAGCTGCTGAAATCAGTGCTAGCAAGGATGGGCAGGATGCATCCGGACTTGCGCCAGATGCAATAAACTTTGTGAAGAACCAAACATATGATTTTCCATTTGTTAGTTCGGCAGGACTTGCGCCAGCTGTTCTAACAATGGAAAACATGATGGGGAGTGATTTGCCAACCCGATTTCGGCCAGTCGGTTTTTGATACAATATCCACAAGCTCATTCTTACAGGTGGAATTAGTTTATTCTAGCATCAGGATTTGCGCCAGCTGCTGAAATCAGTGCTAGCAAGTATGGGCAGGATGCATCCGGACTTGCGCCAGATGCAATAAACTTTGTGAAGAACCAAACATGATTTTCCATTTGTTAGTTCGGCAGGACTTGCGCCAGCTGTTCTAACAATGGAAAACATGATGGGGAGTGATTTGCCAACCCGATTTCGGCCAGTCGGTTTTTGATACAATATCCACAAGCTCATTTTTACAGGTGGAATTACTTTAAATGTGAATGATTTATGTCCTTTTTCTTCTCCCGTAGAAGAGAAGAAAAAGCTAAAATTTTGCTTTTTCGTCAATAACTGCGTGAGTAAGAAATTATTATTATTATTATTTTTTTTTTAGAATTCTTTAGATCTTGCTTTTGAATGTATATGTAAACACCATTTTTAGTGAATACAGCAATACTCAAGATGTGGACCATTTCCTCATGTTCCTAATTTGCTTCAAATCCTTCTAAATCTATGTTTTGTGGTCTTCTTATGTTTTCAAAGTGTGTCTGCAATACCTAGGTCAGCTCAAAATGAGGTCTGTATACTTCTGTGGTCAGATTTTACACTTACAGAAAATAAAATTCCACTGACATATAAATCCAGCCAGTCAAAACACTACTCAGACTTGCTTCAGGAATTATAAATACAATAGATGTTATGATAATGTGTCCCTTATTATCTACATTTGGAAATTTTAATTATTTGGTTATCTATTCATTACATGTACATTTCAAGTTTCACTTCTGTAGACATCCTAATTTCAATTTAAAAACTAAATTTCAGACTATATAGCACTTCACTATTTAGAATTAGTGTTGTTTCTGATGCCGCAAGTAATGGTGGATTAGACAGATGAGAGGTTGGAATTCATATGTGCTCTTACGATGCATTCGTAAGTTTGTGTTGTGGGGGTCAGACACTTTATGTCTGTGTGCCGTTTTCATACCCTCCTCAACAACAGATAATCTTGTTTAATAATGTTATTGATAGATTTTGTCAATATTATGTAATTTGTATGTAATGATACAAGAGTCAATGTTCATTAATATATTAATGTGAACAATTAGTAGATTGTTATTGATAGGTTTGGTTTTGTGTGAACAATTACTAGATTGTTATTGATAGTTTGGTTGATATTATCTAATTTGTTTGTAATGATACAAGAGTCAAAGTTCACATTTAAATAGTAGATTAGATCAATCAGAGACATGTATAAATATTCATAGTAGATTAGATCAATCAGAGACATGTATAAATAGTCCTAGTAGATTTGATCAATTTGAGACATGTATAAATATTCATAGTAGATTAGATCAATTAGAGACATGTATAAATATTCACTGGTTAATCCTGTTAACTGACTGTCAAGTAATTTTATACCTATTTTGGTCTTAGGGCTTCACTCTGTTACAACCACGTTTACATTAACAACATTTGAAGTGAAGCCCTTTTTATTTGTAGTCGTTTAATTTGATGTTTATTTTTAATAAACAAATTTTCCCCATTTTATGTGTCTGTTTTTTGTACGATAAATACAGAGTTTTCGTAAAATGAAAGCTCTTTTTATCGGACACAAAATAGATTATTAATCTTAGGCGAATCCCAAGCTATGTAATTCGTGGTTTGTTCGGATCTCGATTTGTTTGTAACGGTCTCTTTTAGCAATGAAATCTTGAGGGTGATCCAAACCAAAAATTAATCCGAAAGAAATATAAATTTATATAGCAGATTCTATGTCTATCAAGAAAATCCCACCTCCTCCCGCTTCCACCCGCTGCAAGTTTTTTGTTCATTTTTCTTCTGACCGTTTTCATACCCTCCTCAACAACAGATAATCTTGTTTAATAATGTTATTGATAGATTTTGTCAATATTGTGTAATTTGTATGTAATGATACCAGAGTCAATGTTCATTAATATATTAATGTGAACAATTAGTAGATTGTTATTGATAGGTTTGGTTTTGTGTGAACAATTACTAGATTGTTATGGATAGTTTGATTGATATTATCTAATTTGTTTGTAATGATACAAGAGTCAAAGTTCACATTTAAATAGTAGATTAGATCAATCAGAGACATGTATAAATATTCATAGTAGATTAGATCAATCAGAGACATGTATAAATAGTCCTAGTAGATTTGATCAATTTGAGACATGTATAAATATTCATAGTAGATTAGATCAATTAGAGACATGTATAAATATTCACTGGTTAATCCTGTTAACTGACTGTCAAGTAATTTTATACCTATTTTGGTCTTAGGGCTTCACTCTGTTACAACCACGTTTACATTAACAACATTTGAAGTGAAGCCCTTTTTATTTGTAGTCGTTTAATTTGATGTTTATTTTTAATAAACAAATTTTCCCCATTTTATGTGTCTGTTTTTTGTACGATAAATAGCGTTTGTGATAATATTTGAAATTTCGACGCGAAGCTTAAAAGCCGCCTTCAATTATAACAAGGAGCTAGGACCTCGAATAAACACAAAACCTGACATTTTATTATAATTATTATATGTATTAACAATAAAAAAAAGGTCTAATTCATGTTCATCGGCTACTGTGTATAGGCCTAAACGTCAGATCCAAATACGGCCAATAGTTCCCAACATGTCTGTCTAGCTAACGTCAACATCTTATATAGACTATCCCATCTCCGATGGCCTATTTTTAAAAATGCCACAATATCAGCCATTCCTGAGAACTCTGATCAATCCAAACACATTGATCTATCTCAATTCCTGTTAAAGTTATACATATTTTGTGTTCGTTCGTGGCTTCATGACGACTCTCAAATGACGTCTACATGTCAATCCTAATAAAAAGTTACACATAATTTGTGCTCTGTCATGGCCCTCTATTTTGTTTTTCTAATGACTGCCATCCTAGTAGATGGACTATCCAATGTTATGTTTGCCAGTCAGAGGGGCGTAAATACGAAAATCCTATATGGCTGTTACCAAAATCACGAATCTGCTATATAAATTTTTGGTTTTCACAAATAGCGGCCATCTTAGATTTTACCTATAAGGCAATATCTAAAGTACTTTTAAAACACACCACTATGTCGGGCATGCCTGAAAAACCCTATAAAAAAACACGAAAAATATGCTTTTGCGTCCATTCTGTCGGAAATGATGTCAAATTATAGCTTAACCTTGCAGAAATGGAGGCCATCTTATGCAATGTCCAAAATAATTTCTGGCCACACCATTGTGTCGGGCATACGTGAAAACCCTATGGTATACAACAAAATCATGAACGTGCTTATATTATTTCGAAAATTATATCTATTTATTCTTTGACCTTGGTTAAAACGGCGGCCAGTTTAGATTTTTACGTTTCACGTCAACACTTTTAAAAATTCGGGAAGGCTCCTAGGCTAATGTTGATTAATGGGTGTTATGGCAGTGTCATGCAAAATTTGATGCTTTTATCCGCCAAATTTTTTTTGCTAAGCTTCCTGACTATTTATCTTTAACATGTGTAAAAGGTAGTACTAATTGTGGTGGTAAAAATAATAAAAAAAATTATTCGGCACCGGCGGTTAAATGGCTATGCAATGGCTGAATCACTCACAGCATTGATTCAACTTTAACCCTTTAACCGCCAAATTATTCAATTTGAATTTTCACCCACTTGATGTTGTGTCTCGCTGACGCGATCCACAACTTCAAGTGAGTGAAAATTATGGAGGTAAACTCTTTTCAAATCTTGCTGGTTGATGTCACATTTTATCTTTAACATATTTAAAATGTGGTACTTAATGTGCTAATAAAAAATAAAAACCCGAATATATGCGACACCGGCGGTTAAAGGGTTAAGAGCTAAAAATGAGAAACAGCAAGAAAGACATGTGAAAGGGGAACTGAACTCTTATCGAATCAGATCGTTTTGAGTTGGGTTATTTAGGTAGACATCAACATAACACACAGTGTGCATCCTGTGAAATATTGCGCTTTCGGGGCGGTGTGTGCAGAACGATGTAGCACAATGTCACTCAAATATTGAAGAAATATAAGCTTTTGTAGCCAAATAATGTCGTCATAAGATTGCATAGTCCACAACTAAATACATCCCTTTGCACTGGAATGGCCACATTTGAATAAATTACGTATTAAGTGCGGCTGGATTCCAACATACAAAGACGAACATCAGGAATTGTTCGTCATTTTTATTTTTTTGATAGGCTGGATTTTTGTTTGAATTTCAGATTCAGCTGCACTCTTTCATTTGAAAAGCAAAAATACATAAATTGATATTTTATCCATGTGTGTATGTTTTCTAATTGTACTAACTGCTTCAGATTTGTTTATATCACGTACCCTTGGTCAAAACATTGATAGACTATTGAAAAGTAGTGTCAATTCTTTCCATTAATCTCAACATATTTACCGTGTGACACAAAGCTGTTAGAAATATGTTCGTGAAACATATTCTGTTAAACTCAATGACCTCGACCTCGTTTGTTTTCACCGAGCTGGCTAATACAATGAAGATGGGTGGGTTCTTATATAAACTTGTTTCCACCTATTGAAGTCACTGCGTTTCACAGAATGAAGTATGGGAGGAAGGGGTGTGATATAACCTTATTTTCACCGAGTGACGTCACTGCGTTTCACAGAATCCCAGCTATTCATGGCTGCCCACACAGGCAAGACATCTTCTCATCCATTGTTACTTTCTTTGTGCTCGGCAGCATTCCACACACCATAAACACTGATGCACCATTATCTATGCACATTGACAGACCCCAAGCCAAGGAATAACACACATTTCTACTATCTCACTGTCAGATCAGATGAGACAAGAATAGATAAGAGTTCTGGAATCCATTATTGTATTTCATCTAGGCCAGCTTATCTTGCTTCATATATAGAAAATATTGATCGAACCCATTTTCTTCCTATCATAAATAGTTCAAATAGTACTTTAATTATGACATTTGAGGTTGACTAGATGGAAAATGAAAAATGAATCAGGCTTTAGGCCACTTTTGTGCACATACAGGCTAAATCCTGTGTTTGGAGGACAGTGTCATCTCATTTATCTCACCATCCCCAAGAGGTTCCCCTGACCCAGTTTAGCCTATATGTGCACAAAGGTGGCCTAAAGCCCGATTCATTTCATTTCATTGTCTACCCAGTAAACACAAAACATTTGTATAACATTTGTACAACGTCGGCCCAACGTCTTCGACGTTGGTCCAACATTGTACAAAAAATATTTAATGTTATAGAAATGTTATGTGTTTGCAGGGTAGTGCCCTAGTACCGTTCACGCCGGTTGATTAGCCAAATCCATGCAAATGCCAGACAAAGTGTAAGGCCTATATGTACCAGAACATATAACTACGGTGTCAAAACGAGGTGTTAATACAGGCTGGACAAGAAAGAGAGTTGATTGTATCGTTTAATCGGACGCTCCTCAGTCTTCCTTCGGTGGAAGCTTGACCTACATCCTTGACCATTCAGAGTCCTAGAATCTAGGCCACATATCGGTGTACGTCCACCCTGATGTATTCCGTCATTTCCTCAAATCAGGATACGGCTCGTTGCCGCCAAGCCACGTAGAAGCTGCACCAGATTGATTATGTGACTGGTGTACCAATGAGGTCGTCTGCTCAAAACTGATGGCGCGAACATAAAACAGTGACAGACATGATTTCCCACAGGCTGTGTACGGTGCGACTGTCAGCATGCTACTGCTTTAAAAATCAGAGAGATAAATGTTTAGATTTGATGTTTTATTTGTCAACAGCCATAACTTTTCAAGACAGCAACCGGGACAGCAAATCTTTAGCTTCCATACCCACGGCATACCATTACGTAAAACAGTAGGCTTATTAATGATAATTAATAGCTAGTGCATACCAATACATGTGGCTGTTGTTAGGTATTTAATTATCTGAAGGCAATCGCCGTATTAAAAATATTTTCTGACAAAAGTGAATATCGCTATGTTATTTTAGCTTTACTATTTAATACTTCTAGTTATAGAAATCAGAGTTTCTATATTTCCATTGTGATTTTGATTATGCTGCTTAATTCCATTTTATTATTTTTTATTTTGTTTTTCAGTTTATCAACAGTGTCACTACATGATATATATTTGTCTACGGATCTACCATGTTCATGTATTTTACAATCAATTCAATTCAATTAAATTCAATAACTTCTATTGCGCCTAAATCCTCGGAGATGCGAGCTCAGAGGCGCAGAATCCAAATCAAAACCAGCTCAATGTCGAGAGTCAAAGCGTAAGTCGTCAACTGGGCGCCGAATCTCCGAGGAATTAGGGGGGGGGGGAAGCCGAATTGAAAAGAAAAGTCATCAGCATTTTTTAAAATGAGGTGACTGTGCTCGCAGTTCTCAAATTAACCGGCAGTGAATTCCAGGTGGAGGGAGCTGCAACTACAAAAGCCCTTGAGCCCCATTTTGTTCAAAAACGTGGAACAGTTAACATATTTGTGTTGGAGGATCTAAGCAGTCTTGAATTTTGAAGTGGTACTGAATAAGTAAAGAGATATGTAGGTTGGTGAAAAAGGAAGGTTTTAAAAGGTACAGAGTTTGAAGCGTATGCGGTATTTTACTGGTAGCCAGTGAAGAAAATTTAAGAGAGGCTTAGATCTGCTAAAACGAGAAGCTTTACAGACTACACGTGTCAGACAATTTTGTACCCGTTGCAATCTTTCAATGTCCCGACCAGGAAGATTGTACAAAAGGGAATTGCAATAGTCAAGATGACTAGTGACTAGAGCACATGCAACAGATTTTGCAGCTTCTGGGATGAGGTACTTCCTAATACGCCGAAAGTCACGGATGTGATAGAAGCATATTTTGCAAGTCTGAGAGATTTGTCGTTTGAAGTTAAAATCACAACCAAAATGAATTCCAAAATTCTAACGAATGCTTTAGGAAGTGTGTCATGGTCAAGTAATAATATAGGGAATAGATCTTTGAACTTTTCTCTTTGTTTTTTAGAATCGATGATGATAAACTCGGTTTTATTTGGACTTAGCTTTAGCTTCGAATTTGTCATCCAAGTGAAAACATCGGTAACACAGGATTTCAAATCAGTTAGGGATTCTAAAGCTTCAGAACCGGATAGAGATATATAAATTTGTGTGTCATCGGCATAGAGATGGTGTTCTACATCATGCTCGGCGATGACGTGACTGAGGGGAGCCGTATATAGGGTAAATAAATACGGTAAATCAATACGGTAATAATAATCTTGAGTTTCAAATTTCAACAAATCGTCGCCTCGGAGCTAAAGGATCCTATCTGACACTCGTCAGAGTGGCAGATAGGATCCTTTAGCTCCGAGGCGACGAAATGTTGAATAATTTTTTATGGACAAAGACCTATACATCTACACTGTACAATGTCCACAGATCAGCTGCGGCTTGTTTGCCTTTAGGAGCCTTGATATTATTCATAGCCCTGTATTGTTGATAGTTGATTGACCGCATCCCGTGAGATCATATTGATAAATCCTGTCTGTGCTTGTGATCCGTCCTCCCCGACCACGCGCTGGTCTTGTTTATCTCTGTTAGTAACTCATATTTTCAATGCCACTAAAAATCAGAATTTTATTTGAAACAAAACAGGTATATCAGATCAGTCCACAATGATTTAAAAATAAAATTGTCACACGAAGGGTAATAATAGCCATGCTAGGTCAATCGCTGATACATTGTGGAACAAGGAATAACGTGTCATATCAGAGGTCACGAACCGCAAAATGGGTGTTTGTCATTATATATATACAATTTATTAGAGGAATTCGTTTAAATTATTATAGAATAAATTATGTATTAATTTTGTTTCTTTCATAAATATTGAAATATGTTATTATTATTGTTTAATTAATTTTAATTTTATTATTATATATTTTAAATGATAATAAAAAAGAATTAATAATAAAGGGACTATAAATGTTTAATGAAATAATGAAAATATTACAAAGTTAACTCATTCAAGGCGGTCTCAGTACATGTCTGTGGACGTGACATTTTTAAAAAGGTACTCGGGATACGTCTTGTACCGTCAAAGTAGCTTACCAGAGATAGGTCGGGCTCCGTTTGGAATGAGTTAAACATCACGATGAATAAACAATATAGGGCCTCATTAATAATATAGTTACAAATAATTATGTGATTATATATTATAACAAAAACATTTATTTCAGCCTTTGTGACCTTAACTCTTTAAGTGCTTCATTACTACTTAACATTTTCCTTTCATTTGAAGTTGGCATTGCTCACGCAATTGCCAACTTCAAATTAAAGGAAAATACCTCCTCACTTAAAAATTAAACCTGCTAAATTTCACAATGGGTGTTTTACTCAAGATTTATACATGCATATTTGTTAAATTTTTGTCAAATTTTAGTTGTGGAAAAACAGTATGAATGCGCTTAAAAGCGTCGCCCGCACTCAAAGGGTAAGAATGACTTTCCAAATCAATATCTATAGTAGCATCCACCCACATATCTCATGCCACCAAATGGTTGACCTATACAGCAGGAAAGCCTCCTAGTACCACTATGTTTTTTTGTATAGAGCTTTTTGATGGTTGTCTGATCTACTATGTCTGACAAAGAATAAGCTCTAAATCCTATCACGCCGGGCCTTCTGCTGAGCAGGACATAGCATAAGTAGAGTTACATGTCACAGGGCCAGATCAATAGAGCAATTCTAAAACAGGAAACTTCGTAAAAACTATATGAAATTATAGCGCACAACATATCATGGCTCTTCAATCTATTCTTTTTATATTGTATCAAATACGCTAAAAAAAATTTTTATGACATATTTTATTCTTGCATGTAATAAGATATTAGGGCGATCTACTAAACTATGTATTCGAAAGCAATTACACAATACTATTTGAATATACCCTATTGCTACTTCAATCTTTTACATAAAAAATACCACAATAAAAAAATTTAATCAATGTCAGATAGTGAACAGACGATCGTGACACAAAAATAAAAATAAAAACGTAGAAGATTATTAATCTTTCGCCGCCACACAATAAATAAGTAAACATTGTGAATACTGGACACTTGTAAGCGTATTGGCTTATATTATATCAGGATGTTCCTTTCCTATAATCCCGTTCGAATCTGAACAAATGATTTTGGTTTATGCCTGGTTTTGTCGCGCCTCTGATGCCGGGTCCTGGAAGACTTAAGGACTATTGAAGTAGTAGGTCTATCCCAACAAACACGAGATGTTTACCCAATGGCGGTTCAACGTTGGGCCAGAGTGGTCAACGTCGTAGACAGTGGGCCAACATTCAGCCGGGATTGGGTGAATGTGTTTACTGGGGGATTTAACCCTTTAAGTGCTGATTTTTTATATAAACCATGGGGACAAAAGTTTTTTTTTAATTTGAAATTACCATAAATCTCTTAGTTAGCTCTTTCTGATCCATTTTAATACCTATGTTATGGGTCTATGGCTATTATAAATATGTTTATTCTTACAGTGCGGGGACCGACTTTATGCGTCTGAATCTGACGTCTACAGACGTCAGGTTCTGACGACTAAAGTCGATCCACGCACTGTAAGGGTTAACTCGTCATTACATGGATTGTTTTTCTTTTTAACCCCAATAATCATCTTTTTAATCGAACTCTTTATAACCACAACACTTTCCTCCTCTCCATAATCATGATAATTGATACTGCAAAATAATGTTATTATAAAACATTGAATTATTATAGGGTTTTTAAAATACAAATGGTAATCTGAATAGTTATCAAATATTTTCATGCAAATATTTTTTTTATTAATTCATCTGCATTAAACGGAAAATCGATAATTTGGTATCGCATGGAAGCTCTATACTGCGTAGGCTTTTGTATATGCTCTTTAATATATTACAAATCAAATCTTTATGATTTACCATCTAATGTACAGTACAGTGAATAGGGCAATAAAAGAAGTATAGCAGATCTTCCTTATGGGATCAACCCATCAGCAGTTCAACATATATAGTTATATATCTATATATTTTTACATTTTATGTAACTATTTCCTGTATAATTTATTGCATAACCTCTTCTAAAAACCCTTTGTTCTCTCGGTTTATATCGACATATAACAGCGCTTTAACCCTTTAACTGCCGAAATATTCAATCTGAATGTTCACCCACTTGAAGTTGTGTCTCGCTGACGCGATCCACAACTTCAAGTGAGTGAAAATTATTCAGATTCGACAAAATGGAGGTCAACAGTTTTCAAATATTGCTGATTGATGTCACATTTTATCTTTAACATGTTCATTCGGTGTATTCTGCGTACGACCAGCTAAATCGAGTATCTATCTAGTTCTCTTGATACGTTGATTTGATCCGTAATTTGAAAACTTGGATCTATGCCATTCAGAACAAGCAATCTATCCACGCTGCGTTCAGAATATCACGACTTTGACCCCGCCTCCAAGAAACATAATCCCGCGATCATAAGAGAAGCGGGATGTGACATTAAGTAAATACGTGCAGTGGGACTGGTCATTATTCTAACCCTTTAAGCCCCCACGATGCATTAAAGCATCATTTCACATCCCTGAGAACAGACTTAATTTTCCTACAACTAGGGGTTTTAGAACGAAAATTTCCATGAAACTGATTTACCAACACATAGCAATTTTCTTTAATTTTTTAACCACAGCAAATCATCTTCATCTACTACAAGTCGAGAATTGCGACAGCAATTCGCGGCTTGTAGTGAATGAAGATGACAATGGTAAATTCCGGCTTGAAAGGGTTAACAGAGGTTTCATTTGTTAAATATCAACAGCATCTGGATGTTCTTTAATTGTTTTACCTACATTTAACAGCACCAAGCAGATGTGGTAGATTTTATGTTTCCAGATAAACATGATAAATCAGAGGCATTCCTAGTCATTGTTTTTGCTGGGATCGTCTTCAAACGCTATTAAATGAGTTTCTGATAAAAAAAATGGCCCTGAAATAGGGATACGGCCATTAGAAATAGGTTTACTCTTACTGTGGGGGGTTGGATCTTTAGACGTCAGATTATGACGACTAAAGTAGCACCCAGACTCTGTAAAAACACAAAGAGTGTGATCGAATAAATTATTTCATATAAAATAATAGTGAATAGTGCATGTTTTGAATTATTGAAACATATATTTCCAAACGAGAGCTGGCAAAATGGCAAAATGTCATATTGGTGCATGTCACAGCGTATAGCTTGACACGTGAATAATAGGTAGACAAAGAATAAGCTCTACTTTCATGTAAAATGTCACAGGAAGTGGAAGCGAGTGCTTAAATTTCTTCGCTTCATCCTAGGACCACCATGACATATGCTGGGCATCGGGCAGGCATTTATCCATCAACGTTGACTGACATTTTGTATTTGTTGGAATGAGCTAAATCAGATCTATCAAAAAATCCTCATAAAACTGTAAAAAAAAACAAATTAATATCATGATGTCGTGATGTGCTAAACCTATTACTGTTTTTCAACAGAACATAAATAATGCAACTCTACTTGGCCCTTAGCGGTATTTGCAAAAAAGAAACCTTGTTTTATATCACTGAGATCAGTGATTAGATTATGGGTACCTCGACTGATCCATTGTCTTAGTTATACAGGGCATGCATGTGTTCGTGAATGGGGGCGTATATTGACACCGTGTGTGCGTGCTCATCTAGACAGGCCTATTATTGCTCATTACAAAAATATCATCAACAATGTTTTCCCTTTCTGACGTGGAATATTGACAACTAACGGAAAAATAGAATATTAAATGTAAATACAAAAATGATCATGTTCTTATTGTGTGTAAATTACATTTTGAATAATACGTCCCCTTGCATATGAAAGGGTGTATCTGCCACTTTGTAAAGTGGCAGATACACCCTTTCATATCCAAGGGGACGAGTATATCACCTTAAGTTCTGAGCTATTCAATTTAAATTGTCGGTCACTTGGTCTATATGTGAATTCTGTTATTTATTTATTTGAAACAGTTATGGAAACAGCATGAAAACTATTCCAACCGTCCCGCAACATTCAATTTGCAAACATTAATAATCACAGTTTTTTTAATCAGCAGATCCTTAGATCATTTAAGCCTTACACAGCGCGGGGATCGACTTTAGACGTCAGAATCCGACATATGTAGACGTCAGATTTTGACGTCTAAATTCGATCCCCGCACTGAAAGAGTGAAATAGTTATAATGGCCGTAGATATTCAACATAGGTATTTAAATGAGGTGGAAAGAGCTAAATAAGACATTTATGGTGATTTCAAATTGAAAAACAGCCTTTGGTCTTTATGGTTTCCACAAAAATATTTCAGCGTTGTAAGGGTTAACAAACAATGATTGAGAACACTACGTGTGACCATGGCCATGCGCCCGTTTTGTTTTTATATAAGAAATGACTCGCGGAAGCGACGTAAGGTAATTAATATGCACCGGAAATATAATGTATACCTTGTCCATCAGGGGCGCAGCAGGAACAGATCCCGTATGGATCTGTACATCAGCACGGATCACGTGCGTGGACCCAGCCACAGGATCAGCGCAAATCCCCTCGTTAACTGCCCCCACCCATCCCTCCCATCAATACGCGAGCTCTGAAAAGCAGTCCAAGCGTCTGGTCGAGCCCGACTCGCGTCGGAAAAATACGTGGTATACATCAATCAAATAACGTTATTAATTATTTATATTCCATTGACATGTTATGTGATTAATTCAAAACCTTTAATTGACAGATTGAAAACAAAACGATCAACGAAATAATCATTTTCAGTGTGATTTACTGTCCGTGCTGATGTTTGAATAACATCTTGAAGGCAGAATTGTCTTGCTTCTTTGAACAGTGGCTGACAGCTTGTTTCATAGGGTAGGTGTGAAAATGGTGAAAACACCATCTCCAACTCATCTGTATGACTTGGAACGGTGAGTTGCATACCTTTTGCTGCTAGATCTCAAATCGCGAGCAGGTCGGTATGACTCTAGCATATCGTTCATATAAATGGGAGCAGTGGCAAATGTCATAGCTTTGAATACCAAATATAAAACCCTATATATTATGCGCAGATGTCACAACCAATGAAGTTGCTTTAATACCGGTGTCACATGATCCCTTCGGCGAGTTTTTGTTATCATTCTCGAGCACTATTTTAGACAAGCTGAAGCTCGTGCAGGGTGTTTTCAAACAATCCAATTAAAAGAGCATTTGCATATTCAAGTCTGTATATTACTAATGTTTGCACAGCAGAAGCGCATGTGTCATCATTTATGATTGGTCTAATCCTACTTATTGACCTCATGAAAATACGATTTTCGCACAATCTGATTCACATGTAGGCGCATGGTCATATGTTTTATTTGTATCGAGTGAGCCCCCAGATTTTTCACCGATAATGTGGGACAATTTTTTTGTATTTCCCACTTTGATGGCAATTTCCAGCGAAGTTATCATCATCAGTTTCAGCTTGTTAGCTGTCAATAACATTCTGATTTCCGAAATACACCTTTCCAGTCAGTGGATGTCATCAGCTAGACTTGCTGCTTTGTCAGATCTGAAACGTATGTAGGTCTATAATTGTGTGTCATCAGCATATCCACGAAATAGTATATAATGTTTTCTCGTCATTTGATAAAGTGGAAGCATGTTTATTAAGAACAATAGTGGTCTCAGGCCCGATTCGTGAGGCACACCGGTGGTCACGTTTACTGGTTCTAAAGTTGAGCCCTTTACAAGTACAGTTTGTGACCTATTTTCCATGTAAGATTTGAATCATTTCAAGGCATAATTATAGTAATACCGCAATAATATTTCAATCGTCTTGATAACATAATTTTTTGGTCAATCGTATTGAAAATGTTATTACTATTTCTAGCTGGTTTATGGACATAAGCCTATCCGTGTTTACAACAGTTACAGATCATAGCGTGTCTGTCTTTTGAACCCTTGATATTCATAGTCCTGGATTTCTGGCATTAGATGCCGTGTAATAGTTGATTGGCCGCATCCCGTGAGATCATATCGGTAAATCCTGTCTGTGTTTGTGATCCGTCCCCTGAGACCACGCTGGTATTGTTTATCTCTGTTAGTATTCCGTTGACCGACTGAATCAATCCGGTTTTTGAGAATCACAACCCCGGTGAGATGATCATGAACTGTTTATGAACATTCCTGATAGTTCATGAATGTTCGTGAACGTTCATGAACAATGAACGTTCATGAACATGAAATTGTGCATTAATTTTCTCAATCAGTTGTACGTTTATTATTAATTGAGCTTGAATGCATTTGATATCAATTTCACATTAAATTAGGTTGAAAACGGCCCGTGCCTGGCTTTGTACATGAAACCACCAGTGTCGATGAATGCATTACGATGATTGCTGCCTACATTCCATTTGGGAGCTGAGATAGAACTCTGATTTTGCAGCGAAGTACCATCAATAGCAGATCAATGCTGACCCGCGATCTTATTTTGTCGCATGTATTATATTGCCGTGCAAAGCCAAAAGGCGGTATCTACTTACTTTACAAGTAAGCAGATACTGCCTTTTGACTCTGCGAATCACTATGGATATTTAGTCTAATCAAACATCTGCAGGGCAGCTAGACAGAGAAACATCAGTGATTCTGCCTGTGTGCTTAGTTCCGTCTGGTTCCACCTCAGAACATTTTTACATGGGAATTATTTTTCAGGATGTGTTTGTCTCGTAGTTGTCTAGCGTTAGCTAGGCCACTATTGGTTAATCGCCAAATGTTGTGTATTTTTAAGTAGCTAGTTATATTACTGCATGGACGTTGTGGGTGGCGGTAGAGATACATTATTATTTCATTGTAATTTTACAATGCCTTGTACCTAAAATGTGTCTCATTGTAAGAGAAGGTCTAAACCGAGCTGCTACCAATTTTCTTTCACTTATGAATGTCATGACATTGGTCATGTCTGACAAAGCATAAGCCCTCAATCCTATCAGATGATTAGCATATTAGCCTCTGCTGAGCAGGATGGAGCTTAACCCGTTTAACGCTGAAATACCTTATATATACCATTATGCATAAAGACCAAGTGTTTTTTCAATCTCAAATCATCCAAAATGGCTTAGTTATCTCTTTCCGCTTCATTTGAATATTTATGTTGGGTTTACAGCCATTATAACTACGTTTATTCCTTCAGGGCGGGGATCGTCTTTAGACGTCAGAATCTGACCTTTGTAGGTTAAGTATAGCTACGTGTCGTGGGACTGGATCAATATAGAATAATGCTAATAACTTTTCAGTGCTTGGTAAGAAAATTATATATATTTAAAAATTATTTGAATGTTGCATAGAAAAAATACATAATTGATATATTATGAATACACACTCGTGACACACAAAACTAATTATTGTATTAAACTGTTTCTTTAATTTTATAAAACACGTATTGTCTCTACATAACTACACTACACAATACAGCTCTAGGAAGCAGCGGTAGAACAGCCAGCTCGATTGTTACAGACGTATATTTTCGATTATCGTTTTCCTGTTTCGCTCCTTTGAATCAGGACAAGATTGTTTTGGTTTACGTCAAATTTTTGTCTCCCCTCTGATTTTGGGGTCGTGGGGGGATTGATGCGCTTTAGAGCTATTAAACCGAACAGTGTATAAACGTCAAGTTGCTTTATGTGGCAGCGACCGCAGTAATCGAATTTCTTCCGTTGTTAACTCGAATAAATATGCTTATGAATGATGTGTTCGCTTTCTCGCCAAAATTGCTGTTGAAAAAAATGTTATTATGAAACGTTGAATCCATATAGGCTGATTAAAAATTCTAATGTTTTAAATTTGCATAATTTTAAACTAAGTTATGTATCACTCAGAAAAAAAAATCATTGTTAATTTATTCGCGCACGTAATGAAACATTTGGTGCTGTAATGAAGCATTTCCACATCTATAATGTAAGCTCCTATTTGCTGGAATCAGTCTTAAGCTTTAGACGTACGATTATGATTTTTAAAAAGTAAAATATGTGTATAATCAGAAATGCATATTTATATATTTTACCTTTTAAAAATCATAATCATACGTCTAAATCCCAATATGATTAATCCAGCAAATTCATTCATTCATTCATTCATTCATTCATTCATTCATTCATTCATTCATTCATTCATTCATTCATTCATTTATTTATTTATTTATTTATTCATTTATTCATTTATTTATTCATTCATTTATTCATTTATTTATTCATTCATTCATTTATTCATTCATTCATTCATTCATCCATTCATTCATTTATTCATTCATTCATTCATTCATTCATTCATTTATTCATTCATTCATTTATTTATTCATTCATTTATTCATTCATTTATTCATTTATTTATTCATTCATTCATTCATTTATTCATTCATTCATTCATTCATTCATTCATTCATTCATTCATTCATTCATTCATTCATTCATTCATTCATTTATTCATTCATTCATTCATTCATTCATTCATTTATTCGTTCGTTCGTTCGTTCGTTCGTTCGTTCGTTCGTTCGTTCGTTCGTTCGTTCGTTCGTTCGTTTGTTCGTTCGTTCGTTCGTTCGTTCGTTCGTTCGTTCGTTCGTTTGTTCGTTCGCTCGTTCGTTCGTTCATTCATTCATTCATTCATTCATTCATTCATTCATTCACTAATTCATTCATTCATTCATTCATTCATTTTTTCATTCATTTTTTCATTCATTCATTTATTTATTTATTCATTTATTCATTCATTTATTTATTCATTCATTCATTCATTCATTCATTCATTCATTCATTCATTCATTCATTCATTCATTCATTCATTCATTCATTCATTCATTCATTCATTTATTCATTCATTCATTCATTCATTTATTCGTTCGTTCGTTCGTTCGTTCGTTTGTTCGTTCGTTCGTTCGTTCGTTCGTTCGTTCGTTCGTTCGTTCGTTCGTTCGTTCGTTCGTTCGTTCGTTCGTTTGTTCGTTCGTTCGTTCGTTCGTTCGTTCGTTCGTTCGTTCGTTCGTTCGTTCGTTCGTTCGCTCGCTCGTTCATTCATTCATTCATTCATTCATTCATCCATTCATTCATTCACTCATTCATTCATTCATTCATTCATCCATTCATTCATTCATTCATTCATTCATTCATTCATTCATTCATTCATTCATTCATTCATTCATTCATTCATTCATTCATTCATTTATTCATTCATTCATTCATTGATTTATTAATTCATTTATTCATTCATTTATTCATTTATTTATTCATTCATTCATCCATTTATTCATTCATTCATTCATTCATTCATTCATTCTTTTATTCATTCATTCATTCATTCATTTATTCGTTCGTTCGTTCGTTCGTTCCTTCGTTCGTTCGTTCGTTCGTTCGTTCGTTCGTTCGTTCGTTCGTTCGTTCGTTCGTTCGTTCGTTCGTTCGTTCGTTCATTCATTCATTCATTCATTCATTCATTCATTCATTCATCCATTTATTCATTTAATCATTCATTCATTCATTCATTCATTCATTCATTCATTCATTCATTCATTCATTCATTCATCCATCCATTCCAGTATCTGGTATCACTATCGGTAGACTACTTAATTTTACGGCCATGTTTTTGCATAATGTGACTATATCGTGACATGCGCGTTGATAAAATTTTACGTCGTCGGCTATATAATAATATATTGATAGTTTCCTTGGTGTAGGCCTTATATGTAAGTCACCACTTCGTGGATTATAACTAAAACCTGGATCTATCTCAATACAACTCTCTAAGAAGAAGCTATCATTTATCACTTGCATTTATAATATCACGACTATCAAACATAATCCATCAATATGTCAAGTTGGCTTGATATAAAATATGTCCCGGTGTTGTAAACCAGAATATAGCATTACGTGGATACGTGTCATAAAACTGGATCAGGAGCACAATTAAGATCTAATTATTTAAATATCACTCAGCATGTTGTTGGCATATATACTTATAATTATATGTATTTCTTTATTGGAGGTGAGTAACCATCAGACCATTGGTGGACTGAGCATATTAATTACAAATTGCACTTAAATTCGTGGATCGCAGAGGCAAAAACCTACTTCAAGTGCCTGGAATTTAAATTCTTGGATTTGTTAATTCATAACGCATATTATTATTATATACACACGGTGCCTGACTCACGCCCAAGCTGGCGTGCAGTGTAAATTATATATCACAGATTTGAATTTAGATTAAAATCACATACAGTTTAAAGTGACTGAAAATTTAAATTGAATTTGTCAGAGCTCTTGGGGTTAAATTGGTATCTTGCAACACATCGATTCAATGAAATAAAAACAATTCTGCTATTTATATTGAAAATAATGAACGTATGTATTACATTTTCTAAACAATTTCTTAGCTTTGTTAGTGTCACAGCTCATGGCTGGACACGTGAAGATTACAAAAAGGGAGCTGCCCTTTACGTAAAATGTCACTGAAAGTTGAAGCGCCTGTTCGAATGACTATATAAATCACGATTATATACCAAAATAATAATTTATATGAAATGTTAACTCAGTGCACTTCATTGGCTTGGTCTTTCCTCATGGGGAATTATCATCATGGGGAATTATCATCATTTCAATATGTACTATTGATCAATAATAACACAATTAGATGTTATTGGTATACATAAGTAAGACAGTGGCTTTGATGATTGTATGGTTATTATATAATTATACTGTATTAATATGTTGATATCGTACCTGTTGATTATCTATAAAAAAGTTTTGTAACTGAGCTGTTTCTATATATTTTTTATCAGAAAGTTTCATGCAACTAGACAGTCAGTGAGAGACTGCAAAACCTCCGCAGAAAATAACCCTTTATGCCCTCACGATGCATTAAAGCATCATTTTACATCCCTGAAAACAAATTTTATTTTTCTACAACAAAGGGATTTAGAACGAATATTTCCATGAAACTGGTTTACAAATACATGGCAGTTTCTTTAATTTTTAAACCACATCAAATCATCTTCATCCACTACAAGTCGAGAATTGCGACAGCTTGAAAGAGTTAATGAATTGATCCTTGGCACGAAACATACCTCTGGTAAAAGTGCCATGCAAATCCGTGGGATCCGGACCGTTATCTAGATCCTGGATACGGATAATAATCTGGACCATCCCCCAAATATACGAAATTGTTTCTTAGCCCGAGACACACGTATAGTAAGTAAACGTTCCCGCAAATCCGTTAATTACTACTTAAGTAATCCGACGGACGGACGGATATAATTTTGTATACTAGCCTACAATTTATCATACTATATTTGTATTAGAGCTACGAATGATGCTTCAAAACATTAATATTTATAGAAAATGTAGCATTGCATCAAGCCATCTGCACAATTAACATGATTACCACGTCAAAGTTTATTTACGAACATTAATATTCTTTGATTCATTTTTAATATAATTCCCAGATGATTGATCGATTATGAGATTGTGAACAGCACGTGCTATGAGCCTGGTTTTTCTATCAGCAATAACCTCGTCCTATTGCAAAACCAGGCCAAGTGATCCATCCCCATGAAATATAATGTATATTACGTCCGTCAACGGCGCAGCAGGACTTCATCCCGGATCTGCGGCATCAGCACGGATCACGTGCGTGGACCCAGCCACGGGATCAGCGCAGATCCCCTCGTTAACTGCTCACCCACCGCTCTCTCTCCTCAATACGTGAGCTCTGAAAGGCAGCCCCGTCTGGTCGAACACGACTCGTGCCGGCAAGTTGATCTGCAGACGCCGAATAGGTCACGCGGCGAGACCAGCCGAAAAAAAGACATGGCATTTACGGCGGAGGGGGGAGGGGGGGGGAGGGGAGGCTGGAAAAAGACGCGTAGTGGGGCGGGGGCAGATATTCCTTGCTACCTGGATTCAGTCATAAGCTCTGTCACGTGATGGACGATACCTGTAACTACCTCCTATAACTATATAATTTATCGGTGGAGACATTGTGCGTGTTTCTCACCACAGGGTTGTCCACATGTGTAATGTGGAGAAAGACGAAGACGAAAATCTTCAGCAATCGGTGCGGTGTGGCCACTCCCAGGACTCCGATTTCGTCGATTTTCGTCGCGTCGGAAGCTGTCGTTAGTCACGACGGTTGCGTTTTAAGAAATCGCGGGGAGTCTTTGCGGTGTGTGGGAGCCTTTAAGTTAATTGATATTTCGTAACAGGGACTTCGCCCATGTCCCACATATAGAAACGATATATAATTACAATTATTATTAATAACTATGAAAATATCGGCATCGTCTAATAACTCATTTTAACCCCGCATGCTATCCATGCTAAAGCACCGATATTTTTTTAAATTATCGCACCGCTTTTTTTTCTAGTAGCCGTTGTGTTAGTCGTCACTGTTATGTTCACTATGTTATAATATTATTATGCAGCTAGCATGATTATAAACATGACCATATCTTTAATATATCGTGCTCGAGCACAGAGAAGCTTTTGGTAGTCCCAAAGTCCAGACTATTGAACTTCGGTGAATTTCGCTCCAGCACTTTGGAACAGTTTGGAGATCCAGATTCGTCTGGAAAAAAATGTGCCCTCTTTCAGCAGGTCGTTAAAACGCAATTGTGTCGACAAACTTCTGCTGAGCTCATGCCATAATTGAGATATTTGCAATGAACTGCTGCTCTTCGACTTGTTCAACGCTCTGAACAGCTTCCAGCAGGATACATGTGCTATGGAAGATTACATTCATTCATTCATTCATTCATTCATTCATTCATTCATTCATTCATTCATTCATTCATTCATTCATTCATTCATTCATTCATTCATTCATTCATTCATTCATTCATTCATCTGTGTGCGGCAACCTCACCTCCTGCCAGAAATAGGATTGGAAATAAAACAGCATCAAGCTTGTGTCACAGGAAATGGACTGCTGCTGGCGTGGATCTCTCTATTTTAAGAAAACTAGTAACTGTTGTGCGAACGCGACAGTTGGCACAATGGACCTAAATAAGTAATTATTGTCCACCACTTATTAAACAGGAGACAATGTTGGCGTACTTTTTGACCACAGTCTGCGACGCTAGCCCAACATTACGCCAGCATTGGATCGACGTATAGTGTTATCTGGGTGGTGGCTAAGGTGATGTATGTCTTGGTAAATTGAGTTGCATATCGTCCCCTTGGATATGAAAGGGTGTATCTGCCACTTTGTGAAGTGGCAGATACACCCTTTCATATCCAAGGGGACGATATATAAAACATCTTGGATGTTACTCGACGATACCTAGGACTTCAAATACATAGATATTACATTATCTTCACGAAATTGAAAAAGCGAAGATTATTTTTTAGCTTCAAATTTACAATATTTACCGCCAAGAATCAAGTGATTAAAACTCTAAAGGTCACGTGAAAGGAATTAATAGTAGAAGGGTCAGGATGGGGTCTGTGTGTTGTCTTGTCACTTTGTGTTATAATGCCGAATGAATGCTGGGTCAACGTTCACGACGTTGCCCCATCATTGATCCGGTGTGTGTGGAGAAAACATTTTTTATTTAGGGGCCTACCTTTGAGTTAGAATTCAACTCATATTTCCACTAAATGAATTACAATGAGCTGATTTTTAATAGATATAGTATAATATATATCAAAATAAAGATCATATCTCACATCGTCTTTAATAAAAATTGTGATGAATTAACTATGTAATAAATGATTTTGATTAGAAGTGTGTAATTTAGCATTAAATACGACACAGGAGATTAGAGGTGTAATCAATGTAAAAGCTTTCCCCAGCTCGTTTAACATGTCTAACAGATTCGCCTGTTCACATATTTTTTTCGCGATTCCAGCCACACTCCTCTTTCAGTTCTTGGCGGGTTTCCCGACCACTTTCTGCGGACTGTGTCACCTTCTCATCTCTAATGGGGGCTGTGGCAGGTCGACCTTTTTGATCGCTAAATCCGCTTCATCGTGCACCTGTCATGAAAAAGCGTCACTGGGTGGATTATATGTCAAGCACGTGTCACGAAATAACTGCACAGATCGAGCACATGCTCTGCTATATAATTACCACTAATGAGAAGACCTTCACAATGAAAATACATAAAAAATTAGAAATGACATTCGATAACCCTTTAACCCCTTAAAGTTATTAAATTGAAATTGTCACCCACTTGAAGCTGTGTCTCGCCACCGCGACCCACAACTTCAAGTGGGTGAAAATTACTCATACTTGTTTAATTTAAGACCAAAAGGATATGGTATCTCAACAATCTGAAAAAAAATGAAGAAGTGAATGAATGAATGAATGAGTGAGTGAATGAATGAGTGAGTGAATGAATAAATAAATGAATAAATGATTAAATGAACAAATGAATAAACGATGAATGAGTAAATGAATGATCGTATGGATGAATGGATGGATAGAAGAATGAATGAATGATAAAAGGAATAAATGAATAAATGAATAGATGGATAAATAAATAAATAAATAAATAAATAAATGAATAAATGAATAAATGAATAAATGAATAAATGAATAAATGAATAAATGAATAAATGAATAAATGAATAAATGAATAAATGAATAAATGAATAAATGAATAAATGAATAAATGAATAAATGAATAAATGAATAAATGAATAAATGAATAAATGAATAAATGAATAAATGAGTAAATGAATAAATGAATAAATTATTAAATGGATAAATAAATAAATGAATAAATGAAGGAATGAATAAATGAATGAATGAATGAATGAATAAATGAATGAATGGAAAAAAATGAATGAAGGGATGGATGAATGCACACATTACTACTGTTTATGATAATTATTGTGTTGTGCTCTAAGACAACAATTAGACAAATAAACTCAATCGATATCAGGGACTCGTCATGAATCAGAAAGAAAGAAGGACATGGTATCTCAACAATCTAAAAGGAATTAATAAGTGAATGAATGAATATTAGATGAAAGAAAAGATTAAAGAAGGACTGAATAAATGAGTGAGTAAATGAATAAATAAATAAATAAATAAATGAATGAATGAATGAATGAATGAATGAATGAATGAATGAATGAATGAATGAATGAATGAATGAATGAATGAATAAATGAACGAACGAACGAATGAAGGAACAAACGAACGAACAAACGAACGAACGAGCGAACGAGCGAACGAACGAACGAACTACCGAACTACCGAACGAACGAACGAACGAACAAACGAACGAACGAACGAACGAACGAACGAGCGAACGAAAGAACGAACGATCGAACTAACTAATAAATGATGTTGATTCAGTCGCTTACAACACGCATTCTAAAATATTCACCTACAATAGGCTATATTTCACGCAGACGTACTAGAAGCTGAGCTTGCTCTAATAGACATAACTTCCATGCTGTTCCAAGCTGTAATTCAAATTCGTCATTTAAACAAACAACATTTTAAATTAAAAAATAGATCGTTATTTTTCTGCGTGTGAAGCAGTATGAAACAACTTTCTTTAAGATCTCGGTGCGAGCCATCGCTGCGAGCCTTGTGCGCAGTAAGCAAGTAAGACGCGGCATCGCGGAGAGAAATCCGGGATAAAACTCGTGGAAACATCATTAGCTGTGGAAAAATAGATGGGAGAACGAGCACTTGGTTATTTACAGCTGACACGTCCGAGCACCCGACACACACCGAAAACTCGATTTAAAAAGCCCCAATAACAACACATCAATTCCACCGCCTGAAAACCCACCGTGGTGATACGCTGTGCATGGCCAACAACAGGCAATGGTCGCCCAACATTCTGCCGCAGTTGTCCGTGTGGTCATTGTAGGCAGAATTTACAGGTAATATAATGGACGGAATTTTCCAGAAACTGTTGACCAATACTGCGTTGTAAATGATATTTTCATTCATTTGATGACGTGGGTCGCCACAGCGACCCGCGTCATCAAATGAATGAAAATTAAATCTATCTGAATATTTGGAAGTTCCGATTTCCCGATGGGAACACAATGTGAAACCTTACACATTGTGTCGCTTGGACTTAAAGGGTTAATGTGCCAAATGGCACTAATAGATCAGGTAGTTAGTCGCAGAGAGCAATAAGGGGATCTCGCCGACGGGCTCATTTCCAGCCCTGAGAGCCTCAAATGCAGTTAACCCTCAGTCTGCTGCGGCAAACAACAACTTGATTCCCGGGAATGGATTTACTTTTTCCAAATATAGACACTGCGCGCGTCGAGTTGAGCTGTCCATCTTTAACGTCATCGAATATATGGCAATCACCCCTCGACAAACAATACAATTATTATTTGGATGACATTATTTCAGTGCGGGGCGGGGGCCCTAGGGTAGTGGTTAGCACCGCTGCCTTTCACGCCAGAGTTCGGGGTTCGGTTCCCGGTCTCGGCGGTTTGAAAGAAACAAAAAATGTTTCTTCCCCATCCACGTGTGAAAGTCAGTATTGTGGGGAGCCTCCGTGACCGAGAGGTAGCGTGCTCGGCCTCAGACCGCCAGGGCTCGAATTTCGAGTCCTGTGTCTGGAGGACAGTGTCATCTCAATCATCTCACCATCCTCAGGAGGTTCTCCGGGCCCAGTTTAGCCTATATGTGCACAAAGGTGGCCTAAAGCCCGATTCATTTAATTTTTATTTCAGTGCGACCGCTCAACAAAGCAGAGTGTAACTAGTCGTGACGTCCTCTCCGAGGCCTTGGATTGCTGTATTCAGTGAAACGCAGTGACGTCACTCGGTGAAAACAAGTTTATATAACATCCCCTCCCCCATACTTCATTCTGTGAAACGCAGTGACGTCAGTCGATGAAAACAAGGTTATATAAGAACCCTCCCCCATACTTTATTGTATTGGCCAGCTCGGTGAAAACAAAGGAGGTCGAGGTCATTGAGTTTCGTAGATTTCGTTCTACCAAAAAATATATGTTTTTCAACATGGCGGTGACTGAGAGGGATCTCGACCCCAAGAATGTCCCTGTTTAATGAGCTGAACATGTGATCGCGTAGCTGATATGTTACGAATTCTAAAAGAACTATTTTAGACCTGACTATTCGAGGCTAAAATCTTAGATTATGAACGGCTAAAGAAATTTCCCTCGATTTCGTATGGGGTCAGTCTGTGGCTAAAAACTGTTCCAGCACTGAGGCTAGATTGTAAAGTCTACATGCTCTTTGGAGTACAAATTGATTTTTTTTTTCAAGACTAAAACAGAGTGCTATTATCCAAATATCGCGAAGGTGAATCAAAACTACATGATGTAAAACATTTAGATTAAATGAACCGGGAATAAAATGAGTTTCAAAAAGAGCAGGGGAGCGTGCCAGTGTGGGGCAGCCGTCATCAGGGTGTACAGGAGAGGTGTACACTCAGCTGTGCCGGTGAGATGTACAGCCCGGGGGTACACTTTACCAGCCACACAAACCGTCACAAAAAGCCATCAACCACTTCACGCACCCACTACTGTCACATCTCTCATAAAATAATGTTATGCGTTGAGCCAACTTTTGACAAAGCAGGGCTAACGTCATAGACGTTGTCCCAGCTTTGACCAAACGTTGGGTCAATACACGCTGTTTGTGTGCATTAGCGAGGGATGGCGTTGTCCTTGTGACTCACAAATTCGCTATTTTTAACTTTCGCATTTGGCCTGAAAAAACACAGTTTTTTTCGTAAATATATATACTCCTGGAATATTACTAGTTACTCAGTGGTAAATATACATAGGCCTACTCCTGTATTATTACCAGCTACTCAATGGTAAATAGCCTATATATATATACTTCTGTATTATTACTATTTTACTCAGTTGTAAATATACACACTTCTGGAGTGTTACTAGTTACTCAGTGGTAAATATACATACTTCTGGATCATAACTAGTTTACTCAATGGTAAATATACATACTTCTGGAGTTTACTCAGTTGTAAGAAGTATGTATGTTTACCATTGAGTAAACTAGTTATAATCCAGGAGTATGTAAATTTACCACCGAGTAACTAGTAATATACATACTCATGGAGTATTATTAGTTTTTAATCAATGGCAAATATACATACTCCTGGAATATTACTAGTTTACTCAGTTGTAAATATACATACTCCTGAATTATTACTAGCTACTCAGTGGTATATATACGAACTCCTGGATTATTACTAAGTTTACTCAGTTGTAAATATTACAAGTTTGTAACGGTTCTAGCTTATTTTTCTTCCTCTGTATCCAAATTTCGGAGTGCTATTTCTCCCTGAGATTTCATCCAATCGACTTCAAACCTTGGTACAATGATCCTTAAGTATTGAGGTTTTATGCTATGACTTTTTCATAGATCGACAGAGTTTAACTGAATCAAATACGAATGTTGGTGTCTCCACAAAGAGGTATAAATCCAAAAAGAGGTATTTCTATTGAGTGCGGGAATGTCATTTTAGGTTTTTCCTCCATTTTCAGAGGCTGATCATTCTTCGAGTTTTCAATATTTTTAAAATCTGTTTAGTGCACCATAATCACACACACAAGCACGTTAGCCACAGGTTTGTATGATATGTTTACCTATTTCAGATTCTGCAATAATTACATTTGAAGGCGAGGGGGTTTTACTTTTCGCGAAAGCATTACATGTCGGTTGATATCCATTCATTGCCTGAATAGAATGAGGATGCAATTGGGGTAGTTTGTACAGGATGGGTCTCCCTATTAACCCTACAAATACTAGATTTCATAATTAAATTACATTTGCCTCTACAGTTTTACAGTCTTGCAGACGGATGCCCACCATTGAGCCTAACTTAAGTGTTTACTATGAACAGTAATGACCTTCTAATTGCTAGATTTGGATAACAGTTGTAATTCTATCAAACACGAAACGGCGGCACAAGGTTGTTTTAATATTGGGCCTGCGTCGCAGAAAGTGATACAACATTATACCAACAGAGAGTCAAGTCAATGTGTTTACTGGGCCTACTAAATATGTTTCCATTTCACAAACAAATATATATCTATATAAAGAAGTACAAACGCTCAGTGGGGACTTCAGATTTCTGAAATTTGAAGTTTAAAGTTTGAATTCTGAAGTCTGAAATCTAAAATTCCAATTCAAAATGGCTGCCAAAAAACCCATGAACAAAATTCAGATCAATCTGTCATAATAAAAATAACCCAACAAAATTCAAAATGGCCGACCAAAAACTCATGAAACGTAGTCCAAATATTATAATTGTTACTTGAAAAGGTCACAATTCCCTTCTAGTTTTATGATGAGTTCTAACCTATTCAACATGTCTTTTATTAGCTGGGTCAACATTAATTTGTACTCTGTTAAAGGTAGTGTTTATCAGTGATATACTAAAGTTAATTTGTGAGCACACAAAACCGTTGTAAAAATGTCAAAATGTCTTTTTCACGCCTGCTGTTTCTAATTCCAGCTGAACAAATGTGACTGGCTCAAAAGGACGAGTAATATATACCAGCGAGAACAAAATATTGCCAGAATGCTGATTTAATGCCGGTCCACCGTCTGCGACGCTGGCCAAACATTAAACCAGCATTGGATCAATGTCTCGTGTTTGCCCGGATGACAATGACATGCACTCCGGCGATTGGGGTTCTATTCCAGCGTGGGTGACGGTAAACTTGCTAATGAGGTATTTACCCGCGGATGGCAGCGTCCCGGTAAACAAGAGACATTTAACCGGTGTTGGTTTAATGCTGGGCCACCGTCGCAGACGGTGGCCCAGCATTAAACTACCAGCGGGTCAACATGTGATGTTCGCCAGGGTGGAGGTGGCACGTTTCCATGACAATTCAGGCGGTGGCAGTGTTTGCGAGGCGTGATCTGTAAAGTCCATGTCAGCAAGTACCCCACTAAAACAAACCCCATTCTGCCGGCCATGGTGCTATAATATTAATAAATACGTGTCGCTAAATAGATTACCAAGGTAAGTGGTGCTTTGTCAAATAACCCCCGAAAACCAAACTCGAGAATTGCAGCTCAAAAGGTATCGTCAAATTTTATATATCGAGATATTATAATAGTGGTCAACATTGTCAACGTCTTGACAGCGCAATTTGATATTATGTTTACTTGATGTTTGTTCATTTATATGAAGCTGTTGCAACTTATAATTGAATGAATCCATTCAAAGGCATGACAACTCGATATAACATTACATAGAGCAATTTTTGATCTACTATTTTAATAAGTGAAACTGTATTATTAAGGTATCAGAAAAATTGTTTTTGTGAAAAAATCTAGTGTGATATTTGAACATGTTTAACACCAAGAATTTCAGTCGATTGACCGTCATTCACCAGGTGACGCTTGTGTAATAGTATCTATCTAATGGCTGTACCACCATTTACATACACGATACATTGAGCCAATGCTGGGTTAAAGTTGGGTCACCTTCGAAGACGGTTGACCAATATTAAACCAACATTTGTTTCATGAAAAGTGCTCACTGGGATAATTTTGTGGAACAAATATATTCCCCATCTCTTTCTAAAAAGTTTTTTTTGTGTTTCACATGTGGACGTATAATGTTATTTAAAATAACATATTTGAAGGTGATCTATCACCCCTTATATGGTATGAATAATTAAGTCCTTTTACGGGGTGAGTGGCTATCATGTGACCCTCTGAGAGGGTCACATGATAGCCAACCACCCCATATATGGGGGTGATTGGCTATCACACTCTAAACAATAGAGGTTCTTTCAAAAGAACCCTTCAGTAATATTACCATACAACCCCAGGAGAAACCTGCAAGGGTTCTCCTGGGGTTGCATGGTAATCATAGTACTGAAGGGTTCTGTCTAAAGAACCTATATTGTTTAGAGTGCATGTGACACTCTCAGAGGGTCACATGATAGCCAATCATCCCATATAAGGAAACACTTGTGACCCATCTAGTGGCAACTTTGATTTATTTGTCACAAATTTATTCATACTATTTAAGGGGTGATAGATCACCTTTAAATTGAGCACAATGCCATGTTAAATGTAAGAGCACGTTATGCGTTGTCAAACAAGTGTCAGTGCATCTAAATATAGAATACAATCGTGTGTGTTCAATCACATATATTTGGAGTATCTCCACTTTCTAAATATTATGAATGATTAGATAAATTGTGTCGGAAATTACAGCTTCCACTGTTATCACATGCTGATGGATAATTAGAAATGTAGGCCTAACCCTTACGTGATTTCTGTTAGTATATTAAAAATGAAAATGTGCTAGGCCTAGTATAGTTAAATACTGCTGATTAGAGAATAACTATGGGTCTACTAGCACAGCGAGGTAAAATTGCTTATTTTATTAGTCTGTGCCATATATTGGTAGTATATGGTCTGCGCTTCCAAAAGAAACACTATGTTCCCTTATAGCTTATTTCAATTTGATTCACCAGGTGGCGGGTAGGACTGCATTTGTATGGCATTTCATATCCTGTCGTGGAATCTTAAATATTTGATAACCATTATATGGTATAAAATCAAGTGGTTGGGAATAACATATAATTAGCGACGAAATGGGAATAAAATGTTATTAATAACAATAATAATTCACGTCGTGCAGTTATTAAGGTGATGTAGTGATGTTAAAATTAATGTAATGACTTAATTATGTAAGATTGAATAATAGTGAAGAAGACACTGCAATGATAGTGAGAGATTAATAAAACAAAAAGTCTTAAATTAATGGGAGTGATTTAATTTATTACATAAGCAGAAGTGATTATAGTTGCGGAAGTAATTATATCGACAGATGTAATAAGTCGACGAATCAATTATCGACATAAGTATTTCGGTTATCTCTACCCAAACTGTACATATTTTTAGGTCCCGGCTGCTTCCAGTATTTTTTTACCGATAGCAATATAGCCATGTAAGCAAAGATAAATCTTGAATTCCAAAGATTTAAAGCAGTGGAATATACATTGACGGTTTTTTTCCAAGTTAGTAACTATTAATTCATATTTTTCAAGTAAACTGAAAATAACATAGTGACCCTGCATCATTTATTTATATATTAAAAACATAATAATATTTTGTTGGTGAAAATCTCTCTTCAAATAATATTTGATTCATAAATATATATATGGCTTATCCTTTTGTAAATTTAGATTTAAGCAATACGCTGATGACAAACAAACTAGAAATAATTTTTTTCTAGTCAACTGATAGGCAAAAGCATTTGGATTTTTTATAGTTTAAACTAACATTGGCGTCTCTGGACATGATGTAATAACTTAAAAAATCAGATTGTAAAATATCGTGTGTTTGCTCCTAACTACTTGTTTGTCCGTAACAGGGTTGATGTTTATGTCCCATGTTCTTTTTAATTAACATGAGTAACCAAGGGGATGATACTGAATGAAGTGGATTAATAAAAAACAAGTAATAATTATCTTGAACCTTACAGCAGAGGGATCGATTTTAGACGTCAGAATCTGACGTCTGTAGACGTTTCTGACGTCTAAAGTCCATCCCCGACTGTAAGAGTATAACTATTTATAATGACCGTAGACCCATAGCATAGGTATTCAAATGAATGAGAAAGCGCTGACTAAGACATTTATGCTGATTTCAAATAGAAAAATTCCCTTTGGTCTCCAGTTTTTTTTACAAATATATTCAGCGCCTCAAGGGTCTAGTGCACATCTAATTGCATATGGCACGTCTGGTACGATTTCAAACATCCACATCTGACAGAGTCTCGGTTATTATCATGTGATTTGATTCTCGGATTGCTTATCAGCACCACATACCAGCGTGAATTAGTCCTGGTGGTAATGTCATTTTTGATGTCACCACTCTACCGCTCGTGGGTACCCCCTGATCACACAACATCATCTTAATCTGCCTATTTAAGGGCATCTACTATCTCTCTGTCTGGTTTGATCCACAGCTGAGGAATGTGACATGACTTCTGATTAGGTAGAGCCAGTCAACTGGACAGCTAAATCAAAGCGTCCATTCCTTGGAGATCTAGTAGACAACTCACACTGGTACTTGACCACTTGAGCCAACGGCTTTCATCTATATTTGAATTATAGATTCGTGATCTGGAGCTTGTTAGCTACGTTTAAACACTCTCGTTCCATAGATATCCGAGATAGGAATATTATTTAGGATTCCATTTCCATTGCTTTTACCACTACCCCAAAAAACAAATTCAATGTTGTATTTTTTACAAAAATTCATCTACGTAATAATCATACTAATTAATGCGTGTCAATAATACAAATATATGAGCGAGGGAGAGAGTGCATGGGTGTGTCAGTGTGTTTGTGTGTCTTAGAATGAGTGAGTGAGTGAGTGAGTGAGTGAGTGATTGAGTGAGTGATTGAGTGAGTGAGTGAGTGAGTAAGTGAGTGAGTGAGTGAGTGAGTGAGTGAGTGAGTGAGTGAGTGAGTGAGTGAGTGAGTGAGTGAGTGAGTGAGTGAGTGAGTGAGTGAGTGAGTGAGTGAGTGAGTGAGTGAGTGAGTGAGTGAGTGAGTGAGTGAGTGAGTGAGTGAGTGAGTGAGTGAGTGAGTGAGTGAGTGAGTGAGTGAGTGAGTGAGTGAGTGAGTGAGTGAGTGAGTGAGTGAGTGAGTGAGTGAGTGAGTGAGTGAGTGAGTGAGTGAGTGAGTGAGTGAGTGAGTGAGTGAGTGAGTGAGTGAGTGAGTGAGTGAGTGAGTGAGTGAGTGAGTGAGTGAGTGAGTGAGTGAGTGAGTGAGTGAGTGAGTGAGTGAGTGAGTGAGTGAGTGAGTGAGTGAGTGAGTGAGTGAGTGAGTGAGTGAGTGAGTGAGTGAGTGAGTGAGTGAGTGAGTAAGTGAGGTCTGGCATACAACATGTTGGCAACGGAGACTGTCCTATGAGAGAAGCATCTGCAATGGTGGATCCCACACCGCAGATGAACTTAAGGACATAAATTTAGGTTAGACTGAAGAGGGTCCCCTATTTAAATTGGTGTCACAAGCTAGGTTGGATCATGGTAACCTCCAGGTTAACCAATATGTTGCCCGTTGCTGTGGACACAAAGGCAGAAGGAAAGTATATTAGACAGAGGGTGTCATAAGGATAGGGCCTTATATTCTGACATCCAGTCTAAAACAACGCACAACTTTCTACGGGAAGCATTCGTATCTAATTCATCCTGTCATTGGCAGGTGTAGTCTAGTGAAGACTACACCTGCCAATGACAGGATCATCTTGTCAGGTTATGCATCATGTCATTTAAGCTAGCACTGTACCCGCCATCGCTTTGAGCTAACATTGAGCCGATGCTTTGTGTTGTCTGGGCTCGTCTCTTTCCAGTGGTTCCGGCCACCTCATCCTGTCATTTATAGCTCTCAGTGTACCCGGCCATCACGTTGAGCCAACATTGAGCCAATGCTTGTGTCATCTGAGCTCGTCCCTTTCCAATGGAGTGTCTGGTTGAATTCACCAATTCAACAGCCACCTTCATCAGAAGCCATTCTCCGGCTAACCTTTTACGGCTGGCGTCCACAATATCCCGGCGGCACATGGATCCTTGCGGACTCAATAGCTTCTGCCATCTGCCTCAGATCGATACCGCCACCGATCTGCAACATAAGGACCTCGTGCGACCTACAATAGAGTATTGTCCTGGTGCGAGCTAAACAAAAATGATTGTCTCTTTTCTCCTCGGATAGCGTCTCAATCACTCATCCGTCCAGAGCCTGGTGCTTGCTACAGCTCATCTCATCCTGCGCTCCTTTGAAGGTCTCTCGTTGTAAAAGGCGTCCAGACAAATTGCCAGTGTCCCTGCAGCCGGCCGGGCATTATTAGAGCTTCCTGGGAAGGACATTATCATCCTCCATTGTGTCACAAAAGGTTTTGCTTAACTCTTCTATTGAACGTTCACCTGCCTATATCCGACACGACGTTGTAGCGCGTTGATACGTTCATGCAATGTCGATACAACGTCGTGTGTTCGGTGGTGTAAATGCATCCATGCTGGGATGATATAATTTGTTTGATAATTTTATTTTATTAAAACCCAGTCTGTTTTGTCATTTGTTATGCACCCACGTCCAGTCGTGCAACAATCATTAGGTGTGCTGGTTGAAAAAACAGATTTGTCCACTGGGCACACGACGGTGTTGCGACGTTGAATCAACGTCATTGACGTTGATTCAACGTCGCAACAACGTCGTGTGCCCGATGGGAGACGATTCTCCGGAGCTGATAAAGTTGTCACAGTCAGTGTTGTTTTGCACAGGCTGCACGGCGTCCCATTGTCATACCAGTCAATATGATTAGCACTCACGCCATTATCCGATTGATCTGTAATGTAGTCAAAATGAATAACACTCTTGGGCCACTACGTTTTATGAATTAGCAGCTATTAAAAAAGGTATGATATTTTTTAATATTAGATTTCCAGGCAGCTCATATTTGTCGGCAATGGAATACTGTAGAAGTTAAAATAACCAAAAAACATGAATGAGATCATCTGACAAATAATGATGAAGATGGATTGGAGAACGGCTCTGACTAAGGAATGATTATGCCTCCGAAACACGTTGTTAGTCTGCCATATTGTGTTGCAGAAAGGGCGAAGGGGGGGGGGG